>ML739057.1:13670-142838 GCA_009193565.1 Aspergillus coremiiformis | reverse complement strand
TCTAATAATTCTAATAATTCTAATAATTCTAATAATTCTAATAAAGCACTAATAAATGTGGGAGGACGCGCGAAGCGCGTCCGACCACCTCTTGTTAGTACGTATAGGATACGATGGCTTTCGGGACACGCACTCTTTGTAGAACACAATCAGTTACTGATATCTCGCTTTGTTTTCGACTCGAAGAACTTCATCTCAATCGACAGACCTTTTCTCTTTGTAACGATCCAACATAAGAACATCCCCTCAATATGCCATACCTGATTCTATCTTGTCGTTCTCGATATAGAGCGCTTGTCCATCAAACATCTTCCACCCAACTGGGACTTCTTTCGCGATCCACAAAAGCATCCATTACAGCAGGCTGAAAGAGGACAAAAAGAAATCGTACTATCCACTTCTACTCTTTGATGATTTGGCAATTTACTATCAAATTTTTGCTATGTACAAGGCCATCCGACGGATATTAGTATCTATATGGAGGTACTACAAACTATACATATTCAAGTTGAAGTTTTTCCCTCTTACCGTTGTATACTCATGCAATCATCACAACATATTGCTAATCTGTAGAGGGACTGTGGTCCTCCCACATTCGATTCCAGTCAACTCAATCACACCCTTCCCCGCGAGCATCTCCAGCAATGCTTCCAGCTTCTTGCAGCCCGCCCATATCTACCGATGATGGCTTCATAGAGGAAAGTCATCGTGCTGGGGGTCCGAACCTTTGTGGGTTCCCTTCTGTGTTTTGTGGCACCATCAGCGTCGAAGAGTGTCCCATGGAGGATATTTGGACCATCGCAACAAAGTGGGATATAAAGATCATAACTTTCTACATGGGGAATTTCAAGCCACGATTCGAACTGTCAAAGGAGCCTACTCCAACCCTACGCCTCAGAGCGCCAAACAAATCGAAAACGCATTGGTTGGAAGCTGCTCGCGAGATCTATCAGCGTTTGTGTGAAGACGGTCTCCATATCGCAGTCGAGATCTTGGACGAATCTTATGATTTTCTTTCCAATATCTAGTAGTACCAAGTACTGTACGGAGTGCTCCGTAGCTATAGTTACTACATACTACTGAGTACACGCACTTCTGCGTTTTCCCTCCACGCTCCTAGTGGTTGAAAGTGGGGCCTGAGGGGCATTTGGGACCTGAGGTGTCCATGAAATCATGCTGATGATGGCCCCTCAATTCTGCTCCTTTATTTATCTTGCTTTCTCTCTCTCTCTCTCTCTCTCCCTGTCTCTTTTCTTTCTTCCCCTCTCTGCCTCTCTCTACCTCTCACGCTGCTTCCTTGAACCTCTCCGAACTCGCTCCAATTGTCGGTGAGCAAGTTCAATTCCATATATAATACCTCTTGTCTTCCTCGTCCTCCTTCTCTTCTTCTTCTTCTTCTTCTTTGTCTTCCCTTATCTACCCTTTCTCAACACAACAGCATGTCTGTCCAGTCCGTCTCTTTCCAATCCTTTGCGGACCAAAAGCCCGGAACGTACGTCTCTCATTCTCATCCTTTCCGTTCTGTTCTCCTTCTCTAATAGAGCTTTTACTAACGAATCTCCATAGCTCCGGTCTTCGTAAGAAGGTCAAGGTCTTCCAGCAAGCCAACTACTCTGAATCCTTTATCACTAGCATCCTCCTTTCCATCCCCGAAGGCGCCAAGGACGCTTTCCTCGTCATTGGTGGTGACGGCCGTTTCTACAACCCAGAAGTCATCCAGAAGATCGCTAAGATCAGTGCCGCCTATGGCGTCAAGAAGCTTCTCGTTGGCCAGAATGGCATTATGAGCACCCCCGCTGCCAGCAACCTGATCCGTGTACGGAAAGCCACCGGTGGCATCCTGTTGACTGCCAGTCATAATCCCGGTGGTAAGAACAGTCTGGAGTCTGTTACATTCAATGATTGCATCCAACTAACTTTACGCAATAGGCCCTAATGCGGATTTTGGTATCAAGTACAACTTGGCCAACGGCGCCCCCGCCCCCGAGACTGTTACCAACAAGATCTTCGAAACCTCCAAGACCCTCACCACCTATAACTATGTCGAAATCCCTGAGATCGATCTTTCCAGTATTGGCTCCAAGACCTACGGCCTATTGGAGGTCGAGGTTGTCCACTCGACCGTCGACTACGTCAAGATGATGAAGGAGATCTTCGACTTCGACCTGATCAAGGAGTTCCTGAGCACCCACAAGGACTTCAAGGTTCTGTTCGACGGCATGCACGGTGTCACCGGCCCCTACGGTGTCGATATCTTCGTTAACGAGCTGGGTCTTCCCAGCAGCAGCACCATGAACTGTGTCCCTAGCCCCGACTTTAACGGTGGCCACCCCGACCCCAACCTGGTCTATGCTCATGAACTGGTTGAGGCCGTGGACAAAAACGGTATCCACTTTGGTGCGGCTAGTGACGGTGACGGTGACCGTAACATGATCTACGGTGCCAACACCTTCGTGTCCCCTGGTGACAGCTTGGCCATCATCGCCCACCATGCCAAGCTGATCCCCTACTTCCAGAAGCAGAGCGTTTACGGTCTGGCCCGCTCCATGCCCACCTCCGGCGCTGTTGACCTGGTCGCCAAGGCCCAGGGTCTGCAGAGTTACGAGGTGCCGACCGGCTGGAAGTTCTTCTGTAACCTGTTCGATAACAAGAAGATCTCGATCTGTGGTGAGGAGAGCTTCGGCACAGGTAGCAACCACATCCGTGAGAAGGATGGTCTGTGGGCCATCGTCGCCTGGTTGAACATCATCGCCGGGGTGGCCAAGCAGCAGCCGGACCAGACGCCCAGCATCGCCTCCATCCAGAACGAGTTCTGGCAGACCTACGGCCGCACGTTCTTCACCCGTTACGACTACGAGAACGTCGACAGCGATGGTGCCAACAAAGTCATTGCTATCCTGTCCGACAAGGTCGCCAACAAGGCCAGCTTCGTCGGCTCCACCGTGTCCGGCCGCAAGGTCGCCGATGTGGGTAATTTCTCCTACACTGACCTGGATGGCAGCGTGGCCCAGAATCAGGGTCTGTATGCCAAGTTTGACGACGGCAGCCGTATTGTCGTCCGTTTGTCCGGCACCGGCAGCAGCGGTGCCACCATCCGCCTGTACATTGAGAAGTACGAGAGCGACAAGAGCAAGTTCGGCCTGACTGCGTCGGAGTACCTGAAGGACAACGTTGCTCTGGCCCTATCGCTGCTCAACTTCAAGGAGTTCATCGGCCGCGAGGAGCCCGACGTCCGCACGTAAAGTGATTATAAGCTGATGTTTGTAAATATTGTGCCACAAGCGTATGAGGGGCAACTTTTTCATGATGGGAAGAAGAAACAAGTTCTGTTCCTGGGCCGAGTCATTTAAGATAGTTAATCGCATAGCAGCATCATCATACCTTATTACAGCTCATGACTGGATCCGAAATATGCCATCACGCCATGCCATATCTTTGGCCAGTCTTTAATCATCTTGAAAATAGCCCTCCGATATCATAACAACGACCAGAGCCAATGAATCAATCACAAGTTGACCTTGTCCCAAGCGACTCCTGAAGCTTCGCCTCCCACCAATCTTTCCACCGCACAACCTTCTCCTCCCTCCTCGCTTCTTCCGCCGCAAACACGACCGCATGACTCCGAACAGCTTCCTCCAAGGTACAACCTACGAAACACCTCTGCGCTCGCTCAACCTCCCACCCCTGATTAACCACGGCATCCACTGCACGGACAAAGCTCCTTGCCAGACCATAGTCCCCGCCACCATGAGCCTTCTCCTCTTCCGGCGGCTGACGAGGTATCTCAATGGACCTGGTTGACCGCGTTGAGAAGCTGTAGATATCGATATTCCGGGAATCGTAAGTGATTTCGCCTTGCGTACCGTAGACACGACCACGGCGTTCGCACTGTTTCTCCGTCGGCGCGATCATATGGAAAATGGCCGTTTTGGAGGTTCGGGGATAGGGACGATTGGTTGTCGTTGCGTTGGGGTCAGAGTTAGGTTCCGTTTCGTCATCCCAGGTAAGGGTGACAACTTGATCGTCGCAGACATTATTATCGGATTCGTAGACGCACCGACCGTACCAAGGTCTGAGAGCTATATCGTGGTCCGCCGTATCAAGCGTGTAGTCTTCCTCTAGACGGCGGAGGAGATGTTTCTCGGCGGCTTCGATTTGTTCTTTCTCGGAGGCAGAGGAGGAGCTCCGCACCACGTCCTCGATATCTGGACAGACTATGTTCACAGGCCATTTGTAGTCGGCTCTTGCTACGTGCATGTCGCGGTAGATCTTGACAGCGCTGTAATTGCAGTCTCGCTCCGCGGGGCAAGAGATACAGTTTGTTGCCGAGCCGGCGGCGTGGGGCTTTCTTGATTTGCGGAATTGGGTCAAGGAGCCCGTTGAGGAGATGGTGCGAGGGAGATGTGGTTGTTGTCGCTTGAGCTGCTCCTGTTGCTGCTCTGCGGAGAGTTTGGTGTCTGCGGGGAGTGGCGGCGGTGAACAAAGGAGCCATAGGATGAAGTCGAGGTCGTGGCAGGATTTGGTGAGCAAAGAGCCATCGCCTTTGGGAGTCGCTCGCCGCCAGTTTCCCCGGACGTAGCTGTGTGCGAAATGCCACCACCCAACCGGTTCGCAGTGTTCTAGCGAAACGATATCGCCGATCACCCCGTCCTCAAGGAGGAGCCTTCGGAGAAGGATGTTATGCGGACTGTAGCGGAGAACATGACCTATGGAGAAGATGGTTGATGGGGAGTAAGAGAAGGAAGGTTTGTCTCTTTTTTCCTCCGATAATAGGGTGCGGTAGACTGTTAGACAGTCGGAGAGTGAGAGCGCGAGCGGCTTCTCGCATAGAATGTGGAGTTGTAAGGGGGCGAGGGATTGTAAGATCTCAACGTGAGTTTCATCCAGCGTGCAGATGAATGCACCATCTACGCCAATAGCCTCAGTGGAGGGACTCTGGTCTCGCCGTTTGATCTCCCATTGCAGCCAATCTCGCCAATCCTCGAACTCCTGACCGTCCTGTGGGGTGCCGCGGCCGCCCCAGATATAGTTCCGACCGAATTCCTGCCGTTTGAAAGAATCGGGTTCGGCGATCGCATGGATCACGCCCGAGGTGGCATTGGTGACGGCTTGAGCGTAAGCATTGCCCCGCGAACCTGCGCCGATTATGAGGAAACGAAGTGGTTTGGTGGATTGACGGTGAGGTGGGGAGGGCGAAGATAAAGTGAAATTGTCAAGAATGGGAGGATTAGGCTCTCTCATGGTGATTAGAGTAAGTATGGATAACTTCCAGTGATGGGGAGTAACATAGAGAGGGAAGAAGAAGGGGATGAGGGGAACGTAGTCGCTATATAAGTATGTACAGTACATACATACATGAGTCCCGTCCCGTGAGTAGGTCCAGGATACTACCTTCCAAACCAGGTTAAGTAGTAGTATCTAGGTACCTAGTACCTAGGTAGTCTAGTACATGTATGTACATACGTCACGCACTAATAGCAGGCTCCTGATTGGCCAGAGATGCCCAATCCCCGGAACGTAAATCCGTTCCGATTCAAGTACCCTTTATCGATATCCATTGGAACCTTAGGCTACCTTTGGATATCCGTATTGCCATACGCATTGCGATATTGTCATGTTCATTACCCGCAACATTATCTTCCCAATATATAAAGCTCCCCCTGAATTATTAACATACGAGAAGAAAACGCAAGAGTAGACAGGAATTGACAAGGAACAGAGAACTGAATTCGGGGTATCCATATAAGAAACAGAGAGTAAGAGTACAATAGGGTCAGAACGTGACAAGCTCCGAGAAATCCGAGGGTGGTATGTCCTGAATCAAGGAAAGAAGGTGCAAGCTATTGAGATATGTACAGAGCAAAGGCTCCTATAATATATATCCAGGCATTTGGACAATGAAAGGGATGCTTGCGATGGTCAAAAAGAACGACGATGGCGAACAAGATCATATACTTTCGGTGAACCGGCTTCCCCGGCTACCGTCAAAGCTTGGATGGCTTCGACCTAGCATATCTGGTCGCTTTGGCATGGTGGGAGACAATTGCCCCTGTGCCACAGGGACGATGCGAGACACGGAGGGTTCGTTAGATAGACTAGTATTGGCGGATCCAGGAATAGGTGTCCTGGCAGGCGAAGGCCGGAAAATCACTATGGGGTTTGTTTCCTCGGCTTCCCTAGTATAACTTACATCCAACGGCATGCCATATGGATTTGAAGGAGGCGGTTGGGATGTAGTTGGACGGGGAAGGACTGGTGAGCTGGGCGGAAAGCTCATGCTTGGCTCCGACATAGTTGGTGACCCTTCTGAAAAACCACCACCGTATCCATCCCCTCCTGACTTCAGCACGGAGGGAATCTTCCGACCGGAAATCTTTTGGAAACCACGCTCGCTAGTGGCAGAATCTAAGGTACTTTCCGTGTGAGTGGATAGCCGTGATTGTCTCCAACGCTTCATGAACGCGGGCGCAAAATATGACGCTGTGAACAAGGGATCATTGCTAGACCGCCGCGAAACCATATCTGCTGATCGTGTAACAGATCCTTCCCCAACGGCAGTACCGGTCATATCGCCTGGTGGGAGAACTTCGGGAGCTCGGTGTTGATATGCTTTCCGTTTCCGGAGCAGCAGGAAAACTAAGAACACCAAAACCATTGCCCCAGCCACACCACCAACTACGCCGCCAGCAATCTTGCCCTTGGTTTGGGTGTCGAGAACACCAGGACTCTGAGAGGGGGAACTAGTCGCTGAAAATGTCGGCGCTGTGGTTAAAGAAGTCCGTCCGGTAGCCGTTGGTCCTAGTCCTCCATCCCAGTCATTTGAGGCACCACCTCCGATGCCGGAAGGTGAAGAAGTTGTAGAAAGCTCGGATGTGGTAGAGGTTGTCGTAGATGTAACAGTTGACGATGTTGTCGTCGTGTTGTCGGAGGTGCTTGAACTGGAGCCAGACGTTGTCGAGGAAGTTTGGCTAGAAGTAGACGTCGAGGAACTCGTTGTAGTGGAGGCTATAGTGGAAGATAACTGGGGAGTTTCAGTAGAGCTCACAAGCAAAAGATTGTTCTGCGAGGAAGCAGAAGATATTACAGGAAGAGAAGTAGGCGAGGTCGAGGAATCACGACTAGTTGTTGCGGATGCAGTGTCCGTTGTGGGTGAAGATGAAGCAGGAGAAGCAGATGGCTCTGTTTCGGAAGAGGTAGAGGGAGTAGCCACAGAGCTCTGATCAGTGGTGTTTTCAGTTGCCGTAGGCTGGGGGGCACCAGGCGTCGGTGGAGGCATTGCTGATGTTGGAGCAGGTATCGTCTGAGGAGTATCATTCACGGCCACTGTGACTTGCACCGACGCCTGAACCTCCGCGAGCTGCGGCCCATCCTGCGCTTCCCGTTTCATCATGTCTCTTGGGTTATTTATGACTGTCCCATGAATCGATGACTGTCCGTCGTTCGTACGTCCCATGTCATCGTTACCATCTGTTGATCTATTAGTCCTCTTCATCACTCTGCTATACCGAGGGTGCCTATTGCCATGATGGGCCATCCTGCTTCGGGCCCTGCTCCTAGCTATCTGAGTATAGTCTCAGCTGAAGCCGCCTAGAGATCTCGTGGGCGAGGAATAGCAAGAATTGCGAGGTCGTAGTAATTGGTTAGAATTGCGGTTCGTGCGCAAAACGGAACCCGCCAGCTGCAGATTTTTATGTCGAAGAAATAAGTCAGAAAGAATGAATTATATGGTGCCTGCCCGCACAACACTAAATATGCCTGCGAAAGAAGTGATCTTTCAGGGAGAGCGCAGAGAATTAGAAGACCGAAATTCAAATGAGCGAGGGCCGGATTGGCTGCAGAATAATTGTATCAGAATTTATCGAAAGAACGGCTAGCGGTCACTATAAGGGTTCGCTCAGGCTTGCCCAAGCGTAAAACTTCCGCAAATCGCAGAAGTCTTTAAATCGTAGGAACCAAGGAGCGGACGTCAGCTGCACCAAAGAGCTGACAGTTTCAAGCGGATGGGTTCGAAATGCATGGAAATCTGCCAAGAAGATCGATCGGATACAGACTTAGCCATCCACATCATGGAAGAGAGTGCGAATTGAGTGGGTAAGATTATAGGTCGAACTGATCTCATGATAATGGTGAAATCCATTGGCACCTGAGCTCGTACGTACCTGTAAGGAATGAATGAAGCGAAGCGAAGACGGATGTGATGTTTTTTATCGTTGAGAATATCTTTCTCCGATGGTTGAGACTCCTCTCACTCTAATCCATAATTGTCGCAAGACTCGAATTGGAGGTTTCAAAAGGAAAACAAACCGACAAGAAACCCCCCAACGACGGGTACCTCGAGAATACTAACTGATCGTCAAATTTTATTTCCGTTTCGCTTTTTCACGGGATCCACGTTGACACCGGACCCAGCCTAAGTTGTCTCTCGCTTGTTCCAAGCCGTTCCGTGGTAGTAATGTCAACCTCGCGCAATCTGGTATTTCCACCATCCGATTTCAAATCCGCGACAAATGAGGACTTGAGTGGTTTGTAGTTGTGCCCCCCGGGCGTGTAATTCCGTCCTCTATCCCCAGAAGATCAAAAGGAGAGAGGAATCAATGAAGAGAGGAGGAGCCAGAAAGGACGGGAGGAGGTGATGGGGGAGGAAAAGCACAGATGAGGGGAAGAGAAGGGGGAAAAAAAAAAAAAAAAAAAATAGACTGACGATGTCGACCTGACAATGAGCGAGAGAGCGGCAGAGAATTCGATCAGGCCAGACCTAAGAATAACAACAACAGGTCTTAGACAGTTTAGCAGTTACCTTAGACATGCAGTGTCGTGTCACTAGTCGTCACAAATACTGAATTACCACTCAACGGGACGATTTCCTGAACAACTTAAAAAGCACCCGACAATCAACTTCACTTCGACACCGTCTGGTTTTCTGAGGAGGTAACGACTCGATCGACTCTTTTTAAGGCCCTCGATAGAAATTACCATATTCCCGGGGAGATGACCTTCCCCATCGGTTGCATGAAATGGTAGATTTGGATGCATGTATTCTTTGATTACAGGCGGTCTTACCTCTGTCTGTCTGTCTGTCTGTCTGTCTGTCTGTATGTATGTATGGACCTAGTTGGTACTGTACCACCGTACTGAGTCCTCCCATAAATCCATAACCTTTATGTGTATGCGTTGCGTACCCGAAATGACGGCTTTTCCCTTCTGAGCATCAAGCGATGTCATTTTTGCACGTCCTGAGGGGTATCATTGGCTAGAAATGGGAAAGCCAAGACTGAGTTTAATGAAACACCGATGGGAAAGTCTCACCTTCATTTAACTAGCCTTGCTTAGTGGCTGGTTAGCTTGTCAACATTGATTATTTTAATATATAATGCCGTCGGTCTCCCTCTCATTACAATCGGAAAGTTCAAAGATCAGCACTCTCAACTTGCTCATCCGCGGCAGATAAACTGCATTCAAAGTCTTATCCAAATGCAGATCCATTAGTAATATCTCACACTAGCCAGTACTATACTAGGAGTAATATACTGCTGCGAATAGACCGTTTTCTGGCATACCTTCCAACTCATGGAAACTACCTAAAGTACTCCGTACGGTTGTATGTATGTACAGTACGGAGTACGGGGTACCTCTAGTAGTTAGTCAGTCGTAGTGGTACTACTAGGTACTAGTAGTGTACATACCATGTACGGAGTACGCCGTACCTCTTCAAAGAGTCCTTACCACAAATTGGTTGGTACCGTGAACGACCAGAATGTTCTAGCCAATCTCGCCCCACGCGGCTTGGAATGTGTCACCTCAACCTATCCACTATACTACTTTGGGCCGTCATGTGGGACCGCACAGAGAAATGCTAAATTTCAAGGAAATATAAAAAATACATGACGCTTGCAAATACTAAAATGCCTTGAGAAATCCAGACATCAAAATGGCAAATCGCAGAGTCGTACGGAGTACTTAGGATACTTAGAGTAGTAGTATATCTCCTGCGGCAGCAAGGGATATGAACTACTAGTGTTTTGTCGCTTCCCCAGTTCATCACATCTACCTATCATCCTGCAAGGTACAGTTTAGGGTAAGATCATTAGTTCACTTGGCCATTCCAAATGGTGTACTCCGTACTCCGTAACCCCCTTCTGCTGTGGTACTTTCCCCCCGAAATTAGTAGTACTCAGTACTAGTTGATACTTCGGAGATAAGTAGTAGTAGGTAGTACTACTAGGTATTGCGTCGTCTGCTGACGAAGTACTACTCTAATGTACTAGTATGTTGAAAGTTGTTTCCTTTGTCAAGATGAAAAGAAAAATAGTATAGAGTAGATACGGAGTATACTGATATATATATATATATATATCTTGGAGTGTTCCACATTGCTATTTTTACATACCGCCGTGGCGTGTCCATCTCCCGTCTTTGGAACTCCATCTCCGCGATGCAGATTTCGAAGGATGCAGGAGTTCCATGCAAAAAATGTAGATTAATTGGCTCAGTCGGCGGGTCCAGAGTCCAGGCTGCCCGATTGAATGGTAGACTTGGGTTAGTACCACAGAAGTGGGACACGATTTGGTAAGGTACAGCACCTACCTAACTACCTAGGGAGGACTTTAGAGCAGTAGAAGTAGAGAACAAATCTATTGGACTCACGTCCAGAGGCAGAAAGAAAGAAAATCAGATGTCCTATCACCAATCCCACACCGAACACAACATATGATTTTCTTACTCTCCGTTTTGTGCCAACTGCCAACTGCCAACTGCCAACCGCCTGTCCAGCAACTTGACCGTTGACCCAGTTTTTTGAGAGTAACAGGAACTTCAATCAAAACAGGAGGTGTCAAAGCCACTCACGCAACGCGAGCCATACTATGAGGGGGTATTAAAAACGGACAATCGTTTCTTAACCGAAGATTAAAACGTTTCCAGTTCATCCGCGGTTCCCTCTTCGGCTGGAATCTCAAATCCTTCCTGTCCGACAGTTAGCCCTATTAATGATCGTTCGATGTTGGAAATCCGTTATACCTCTGTCGAGTACAAAATGCCTTGAATGTGCTTCACCAACGAATCGTCATCCTTCTCCAACTCGGGATCAGCCTCAATGGCACTTTGCAGCAACAGCTCAATGTCCCGGAGCTTGGCAAAATAGAAATCCCGCTCCTTCTCCAGTCCAGCAATGGCTTCCTTCTGAGTCGTGATCTCCTGCTGCAGCGCAGTCACATTAGGCCCACCTGCTGCAGCGACTCGCGGACGACCTGCGGTAGTAGTAGGCGTTGCTCCCCGCCGTGTAGCTCCAGCCGAGGTTGTTCCTGCGCGAGAACCACCACCAGGAGCAGGAGTACCCGAAGCCTTCCGGCGAGCAACTGCATCATAATCGCCGCCAGGGTAGTGTTGATCCCAATATCTCTTTGTCCACTGCAGGAACTCAAGGTTATCCTGCATGCGGCATTTTGTGAGTTGTTCCACAGGAACTGGCTTGTCTACCTGGTGACGAGCAAACACGTCTGTTGCAAGGCTGTGTTAACGAGAAATAGTCTTTATCCATTCAGAACGAGTCCACCTAGAAACGTACTTTGAAGGACCTTGAAATTTTGAAGGTAGGCATACTCGCTATTGACGTTGAATTTCACGCGGGACATGGGAACATCCACTAGGGAGTAGTGAGCCAGCTGTTAGCACCATGACAAAAAAAAACTGGGTAGGAGTTCAGACGGCGCACTCACTGAAGATCGAATCGAAGACTTGACAAAGAGCAGCACTATGCAAGACCACACATCAGCCCACTCCGACTTTTCCTACATAACGATGTGACACAGTATATTCCACGTCATTTGGGGTTCCGAGGTTGGGAAGAGGAGAGGGTCATTCCCCAGATAAAAAAGCACGAATATCGATGGAGTAAAAGGAGTTGAACGTACCCCGTTCCGCACTGCTCAATCTTCGTAAGGTTCAGCTGCAACAGGTTGTTGAGCCATCCTAGAAGCTCCTGCCTATAATTTTTTTAAAGGAAAGAAAGCTCGTTAGCCGCCGGATTCCAGACACACGCAAAGGGATTCTTCTTCCACAGAATGATCTGAAGGGGGTGTCCAACGAACCTAGATTCGCCCATGGTGGGGTATATGGTCTTGAATTTTAAGTTAGGTTTGAGTATTAGGAAAAACCTCTGAGAGTATAATGGATGAAGTGCCGGAGTGTCAGAATTGACAAAGAAATCGCAGCGATAGGAGTTTCCAAAGGTAAGTGAGCGTTTGTTCTTGGTTAGAAAATTGAGGCAAAGTAAATGTCGAGAGGATAAGTTGTTTTGTTGCTGTCGACAAAAACCCACGGGACCGTCATGACGCTAAGGGGGAATTTGGCCAATCACAGGCGCCCCTGCCCCTTTCCATAAAGAGACAGTTGATTCCTCAGGCAAGTATTTCTTGAATACCACGCAGTACAGCACTGTAGGTATCATCATGCTTCAACTGATACTTCAAATTACAGCATACATTTGTCTCTAGTAGGTAGATCTACTAGTACCAGGGATTATTTGATTCAATGAATGAACAAGTACCAGTGTAGTACCAAAGTGAGAAAGCAAATAGTATACTAATATAATTTATACTATATAAAGGAATCTTTGAAGCATCAACGTTCGTTCTATCGCTAGTATTCATTGTATATCCCCCAAACATTAAGGTCCCTTTCAAACCGCAAGCAATAGAAAGCAAGAAGCAAAAAGAAAGTCCTGAACTCCCACAAACCAGAACTTTTCCTGTCAAAAGGTAAACAGATCGCAATTATACGTCCAGGGCTGCGTCCCCCTTTATTCCTCTAACAATTCAATGCCATCTAGTCCATATCCAAAATCCATGATGACGGCTCGAGAATCCTGGCTCGTGGCCACAATGCGCCGATAATCCGACTTCACGCTCAGCATCCAGCTGGTGGTCCAGCCCGGGAGGTCAATTGACAACTCGCCAGTCTGCGCGTCAAAGACCTTAACACTCATATCATAACTACCGCTGACGATCCGCTGTCCCACACTGTCCAGATGCAGAGACCGGACCAGTCCAACGTGACCTCTCAGCTCATTCACCATGTCACCGGTGTTTGCATCGAACTGATAGATAACCTGGTCGTTGCCACCGGTAAGGATGGTCCTGGCATCATCGCTGAACTCAACACAAGCAAGTCCACGATCTTTGCTGTGGAATTCCTTGACACAGTGTCCGGACGCGATGTTCCACAACTTGGCCACACCGTCTCCGCTCGCCGAGACAATTAAATCGCCCCGGAGCTGGACTGCATTGACAGGACCCCGGTGCCCGACAAGCCTTTTAACAAGAGCTCCAGTATGCCGGTCCCACACACAAATGGTGGTATCTTTTGAGCAAGAAACAATATATCGGTCATCAAAGCACACATCTAGCACGCCTGCCCGGTGGCCTTCAAGGCGGCGAATGGGCTTATAGTCATCCTGAATATCCCAAACGATACAGGTATAGTCGGATGACCCCGTCACCATGATCTCGTCATCGAATTGAAGGCAAAGAATGGAAGCACTATGGTATTCGGAGGCTTGTTCGATGGGAGTCGTGATGTCGGCCGAGAGCGTGGGTGGGGCGCAAATTGTAAGAAAAGGTGGTTTCCCAGATGATTGCTGGGACGGATTATTGATAGGTCCAATACCGGCGACGTCTCCTGGGGGTGGTCCTATGATCTTGCGGCATGGCCAGGGATAATGAGCATCCCACACCCTGATGGTTCGATCACGAGACCCAGTAATGATTTTATCCCTACCAACGGTTAGTTGATGACGATAATCTCTTATTGAATGACATACTCATCGAACTGTGCACAATACACGCTGTCTTTGTGGCCGTGAAGGTAAATTGCAGCGGCCTTGCCTTCCTTCCATCGATGCTCCAAAGCGCGACGGACAAGGAACATCCTCTTCCAGTCTTGGTCCGGAAGAGTCTTTCCTAAGCCAGCAGATCGTTTCTTCTTCGAAATGCCGCTAGGGAGACGGTGTCCGTAGGTATGGCGGAACACGTGTCTCCAAATATGCCGGGAGGATGCCTGCTCACTCCAAGCGCGAGAAACTATTTCGCATTGCATGAGCGACTGGGGGTCGAGATAAATAAAGATGTGCGACATGACTTCCGGTGGTAGTTGCGTCACCGGATCCAAGCGCAAGATCGCCAAATCGGGATCGGAAAGTTCGGAGCGATCGCGGAGATCAATGCCAATGCCACTCTCCGAGTCCCTCGTCAGCCTCGTGTCAGAACACTTTGCGCCATCCATTTCAGCCCTCGCCAACTCGTTCTGGGCTGCTGCGGCCGCGCGAGCGGCTGCACCTGCATAGATATCATCCGGAAGAATAGGGGGCTCCAAACCATGGCCTGGAATCGGAGCATGAGCAGACGTAGTTGGTGTGTAAATTCCGTGTAGCACAGACACGTTGCTATGAGACGGTCGACTGTTGATGCTAGTGCCTTTGCACCAAGAATGCCTATTGCGAGGAGTAAATTCCTGCTCATGGCTCAGGTCGTCCAGGTAGTCGTGATGGTGATGTTGAGTAGAATGTCGGGAAGACTTGTTACGTATTGTGACCGACAAACGACGGCCGAGGGCACGCAAGCCATCGACGGGATGGCGCAGGCTGGAGAAACTTCTAGCTTCTCGGTGCCTGGGGACAGGTTCAGGGAAATGATTCATTTCTTCTAACACCTGCCCCTCATCGTTAGCTGCATCGGCAGCTGCCGCTCCACCCCATACGTCGTTTTCCAATCCGGTCGTCTGATGAGTCGACGAGGCAGCAGTCCGAGGTCGAGTTCTAAAGGATAGGGAAGGACGTCGCCGGGAGGTAACTGTGGAAGTCTCCCGGGGTGACATGGTGACTGAAATCAAATATAGGACAATATCGTGGGAGGTATCGGAAGCTCCGCAAAGATCAACTATATATTGACACAGACAGTCCCCTTTTCACAAGCCCTGAGACACAGTTTCAGGGAAAAGCAAGGGACAGTATGAGATGGTTGATGAATTATGCAGCAGACCGAGTATCTGTGACAGACAAACTATTGAGGGGGGGCTGAATGGGTGTAGGCAAGGGAAACCAAATAAAAAAAAAAAAAAAAAAAAAAGAGGTTCGCTTTAAGAACTCCTGATAAGAAACACCGGCCACCCAGAACACATAAAGAATGAGAGAGAAAGGATGTCTAACACCAAAAGAGATGGAAGAACACAACAGACAAAAATCTAATGCACATCTAAGAAAGGATCAAGACTGGAAAAAAAGAAGGAATGATGAGTGAGAAGTAAAAAGAAAAAAGAAAAAAAAGGTCATGTCAGGAGAGGGAGAAAAGGGAGAAAAAGACTTAACTTATCAGCAGGGCGGTGAGGCTAAAAAAAAAAAATTTGCCCCCCCAGTCTGATCAGCCCCGATGAGTGGTTGCGCATTTCCAACCCATGGAACAACTTTCATTGGAGGCCAACCAAATCAATTCCAATGTACCACACAATAGAATGGAAGCCTTAAGACGGGTTGGCCCCCTGAAGTTTTGAGACGTTCTGATGTCTGGTCCACGTCGGGAATACCTCCTGGGTACCTAACCCTAGGTAACTCTTCTTTTCCCTTGAAATTTTTTTTTTCTTTTCTTTTTTTCTTTTTCTTTTTTAACACAAATTCTTCCATGAGCTGAAAAGTCAAATAACAAATACTCAGACTTAAATAGAGGTAAAAAATCCAAAATGAATAACAACAATAATAATTAGAAAATGAAATCAATAAAAACTCCACGTACTGTACTGTATGTATGTACATACATACCAGCTCAGGCTGACAACCAAGTCTGCCCAACAACAACTTCTTGGGAACAAATGCATTGTCCTCCATACTGGAATGCTTTAAAAATTGCAGTACACAGTAGGTACATACAAGTACATACTACCTAGGGTATAAATTGAGTCAACTTAATGCTAATACTTCCTTTATTCTTGATCTGTCTTTAAATACTATTAATACTTTCTATGATCGACTTTCTGAATCTACTAGCCCTATGTAACTTGTAAGAAATAACTTATCTGTGTCCCGCCCCCGTGGGGTTTATGCAAATCTTCTTGATGATCCAGTGATCCACCCGTGTTAAACTGTATGTACTTGTGACTCCGTAGCAATTTAATTGAACCCATCAGAATCTTTTGTTGACACTGAAAAGAATGGCTTAACCTAATGTGTCTACCAACCATCCTTAATATTTATTTATAAGTATAATAATAAATATGTAACTCACATATCTATATATAACTCAGAAAAATACTACTAATGATAATAATAATATTATTATTAGTACTAATTACTTTCAGTTCATTGATAATGAAAACTGTAAATATTAGTAGTAGTAAAAGTGTATGCCAGGTACCCACACGGCTGAATTGATCTGCTACATATCAGCCCTAAAGAGGAGAGGGGGATGATTAACCCGTGACAACTCAAGGACCTTGGGGTCACGTTTCTACAAACCTCCTCAATCTTTATATCCCACCTTTACTCCGTACTGCATTTTTAACAAGATTGTTCATTAACCATGCTTCTTCTTTCCCATTCTTTCATAATTAACAACCACTGCCCTTAACCAAACACCTTATCATACCCTGTCAGAGTAAAACGATAATGAACATCTCCCTTTTTCATCCGGATCATTGCCTCCTTAAGTCCCTTCTCACCAATCTGCAGCTCTTCAACCCATCCCTGTAGACCCTTGTCTGCGGCCAACTGGAGCATGTCCAGCATTTCCCGCCGACTACCCAAGTGGCTTGCCCCGATCAACACTCCGTTCGCGATCAGGTTCTGTGCCTTGATGACCTGCCCTTCTTCCTCAGGAAGTCCGACGCTGATCCAGCGACCATGGACATCCATGAGGGATAAGTATTTGGCCAAATCAAAGCCTTGGGAGGAGCTGGCACAATTGATGATCAGATCAAACGAGCACAGATGAGCCTTCTCCCAACCTTCCTCCGCCGTAGCAATGTATCCATCTGCTCCCAGCTTTTGTGCGTCTGCCTCCTTGGCGCGAGACCGGGAAATGGCCCAGGTTTCCGCGCCGAGGGCCTTGGCAAACATGATTCCAAAGTGCCCAATTCCACCCAGTCCCACGATTCCTACCTTCTTGCCAGGACCGGCGCCATTGCGGACCAGTGGTGAATACGCGGTCAGACCGGCACAAAGCATCGGGGCGACAAGGCTGGTTTCCAGTTGTTCGGGGATGGGAAATACCCAGTGTTCATGAGTACGCACATGCGATGAGTACCCACCTTGGCTGATGATGCCAGTCTCAGGCCACTCGGCGCCGTAGGTGTCGATCATGAGGACGGGGCAGTATGTCTCGTTATCGTTCTTACATTGCTTGCACTCCCCGCAGGAGTACGACTGGGCGCCAACACCGACGCGCTGGCCTTCTTGGATTAATGTGACTTTTGGTCCGACGCGGATTGCTCTGCCGATGATTTCTACAGACGTTAAATGCGTTAAAAAGTCTCAAGAAATTGCGAAAAGTCACATTTACCATGTCCCACGCAAAGAGGGAATTTTTGCTCTCCCCAGCCACCTATTACACAATATGTCAGCCAGATAGTCCGAGGGGATGCTGTGAGTTGACAGAAAACCCACCGCTGATAGTGTGCAGATCACTCCCACAGACACCGCAAGCCTCAATCTTGATATCGACATCTATTGCCGAAGATCTGTCAGCTGCATTGTACTCATGTGGATCAGAACGCGTTCCAACATACCATAGTCACCGAATGGCTTCAACTTGAACTGTATGCGACGGTATCGTTAGTCTTCTGCCAACCTGGCCAGGAAGAAAAACAATCAGGACATACGAATCGCTTGTGGAATTCGGTATAGTTATCGGGGCTGTCAACCTGGAAACCCTCAGCCTCGTCGGGATAAGGCATTTTGTCGAAATTGACTGGTAATGGTAAGAATTAAAAAAAAAAAAAGAAAGAAAGAAATTGCGAAAGAAATAGTTAGACCCAGACGATTAGGGATGATGGAGTAGAACAGGAAGAAAGGTGGAAAAAGGCGTTTTCAATTAGGGCGATGCCGACCTTTATACTAATTTGATCGCCGCGCCAACAGACTAAGAGGACGACTGCGGAGCCGTGAATTTTACTGCGTGTGTTTGCAATCCTGGTGGGTATTCTCCCTGGTTGGAATCTTCACTGCCTACAACAGACTAAGTAGCTGATATACAGCAGCAGATAATTGATACTTGTGCGCTTGAAGTGAGGAAACATACTATAATGCAGATTTGTCATGGACACCACGAACTACTACATCCTCTGAATTTGACCCGGCATCATGGCAGATATCATTATTTATCGGCAGTTGGGTCGATAGATTTGCCAACATACAATGCTTTACGCTGAATGTCATATCGCACAAGATGTGAAGTGTTGTTGAAACCCCAGAGTATGGCAAGGAATTGTCCCGAGTTCCTTTCTTTCTTTGTCATTACTTTTCCCTCTCTATCCCCCTCATGAGTATCATCAACTTGAAGTTCATCCGATACCCTCACAAAGAATAGTATCCACTACATCCTGCTTCTCGAGTAACTTCAACCCGATAGAAGTTTGTCCACCAGTGAGAGGTCAAGTCGGTAAAAATTGGCGTGGGGGCCCGGGGGCAACTTTCGGTTCCCTAAAAGAGGGATTGCATGAAACTCTCAAGCCGCTTAGAGTGCATGAATTGCTTAAAGTGCATGAATTAGTTAGATTGTCCGAGCCATTCAAGTAAACAGATAGATATCTAGATATGAAGGTTAACATACCATAATGTGTGACTCTACATATCCTCTGTGAAAATGTTTATTTTGTCCGCATGAGAGCTACTAATGTCTTCATGACTGCTGAGTTGTGCTAACTCAAACACATACTGGACTTTCATGGTTGAATTTCTTAATATTGCCAGTGATTAGAGGTGGGTTCTACTATCTAGCCATTAATTTCACTATTCAACGAACAAATCAATTTTGGCAAAAATGTCGTACGGTGTGTATGTATGTAAGTATGTACAGAAGAAGTTCCTCATCATGCAATATCAGGCAACGACTGTTCCACCTCCATGGCTTCTTTGATTCCATCGGCTACGGCTTGAGTTTGAGCCTCGCTCAGCCGTCCCAAAGGCCGGCGGGGATAGCCACCGTAGCCATAATACGTCTGGATGGCACCCTTGGTACCCGGGATGGCAGACTTGGTGAGCACCCAATCGGCGGTACTCAGCAGTTGCTGGACTTCCATAGCCTCTGTGAAGCGACCAGCGCTCCACAGGTTGAAAATCTGCACACATAGCCGGGGGAGAACGTTGGCACCACCGGCCAAAATGGCGGAACCACCGGATGCTAAAGTCTGCAGGGAAAAGTCCGCAATGCCCCCAAAGGCCACGTAGGGATGGTTTTCGGCTTTCTTCGTTGAGGCATTCTTGCGCTTGGGGGCCAGAGGCGACTCCGGAGTGATGGCATTGAGAGCGGTCGCGACGCGAGTCAATTTGCCTGTGTTGGCGCAAGTGAACTTGGTGCCCACGATGTTAGGGTGTTGAGAGATGCGGATGATCAGATCCGAGTCCATGTCAATGCCGGCCACAGCACCGGGGTAGTTATACAGGATCAGTGGTAGAGGAGAACCATCTGCTACTGCCGTGAAGTACTCATATAGGGTTTCATCGTTACCCACAGCGTACCGATAGTAGCTCGGGGGAACAATGAGAACGTATTCTGCGCCGGCCGCGGCAGATTCCTTGCACAACTCAATTGTGCCCCGGATGCTCTGCTCGCTGGCTCCCGCGATCACGGGTACATTGGAGAAGCCAGCATCGACAAGTGCAGATCGCGTCTCGCGGATGACGATCTTACGCTCCTCATGGGATAGATGAACAGCCTCTCCATTGGAGCCCATGGTCACTAGACCGACCAAACCAGCTTTCGCTAAACGGACCGCATGACGACGGATGGTCGGGGTATCGAGCTCCTCCGTATCAGGATTGAAGAAGGTCATGGTAGGAGCGTAAACTCCAGGACGGAGGGGAGTACGGGACGCCATTGTGTGACTGTGAAAAACTTTTGTCTGTTGCAGAATATCAGGCCAGATCATAACTACGAGAAGTGGTGTGTATTACCTCTATATATGAATGGTATACTGTATGTACTCCGTACAGTACTTACTACTTACCTTAAGTAGTAGCTGTACCTACTCGACGGTAGGTACTCCGTACTCGTAATACTAATAGATTGACATCCCACTCCCCCCACTTCCCCCACTTCCCCCACTTCCCCACCTTCCTAATCCAACTTCGCCTCCAACCTCGGCCTTTTGTTCCGGAGGAAGATTTATCCACCAATGAGAATTCTTCCGGAAGTCATCTGCCCATAACCGAATTAAATCAAAGCTCAAGCAGTGTCAACTTTTCCATCGATGGATTACAAAAGTCATGCATTCGCAGACAGGGAACATGGCATTCTTTTCTCTCTCTCGCACGCGTTCGGTTTCGACTTTCTCCTCTTCTTTACCCCGCGATCTCCCTGAGGTTAGAAAGATCGTATAGCCCTGACAGGACAGTGTACATACATACATACAATTGAACAAACACACAAAGCGCAAGCATGGCTCCTCCCAGCGTATTGATGGTAAGTGAACACTTATTCCCTATGAAAAGAGGCGTCTGATAGAATTGAACCACTGACCATGGCATTTCATATTCGGAATCATTAGGTGGGTACCGGCGAGTACACCACAGGCTATGTCGGTGGCACAGCATCAACATCAGACAAAAAAGTGGGTGTAGTGGGACTGACGCTCTTCGACCTGCGACGACGAGGCAAAGTCGGCAAATTGAGCATGGTAGGCGTATCAGGTCGCAAATTCCCGGGCATCCGTAAGTTCCACAAGCTCCCGAAACCCACCATCTAATCCGACGACTAACTCATTCTCGAACAAAGGCACACACCTCCAAAAGAACATCTCAGAAGTCTACAGCGGCCTCGACGTCTCCTTTGACTCCTACCCAGCCGACAACCAAACCGACCCAGACGCCTACAAAGCCGCCATCGACGCCCTCGAACCCGGCTCCGCCATCACAATCTTCACGCCCGACCCAACTCACTTTCCCATCGCTCTGTACGCCATCCAACGCAAAATTCACGTCCTCATCACCAAACCCGCCACTCAACTCCTCTCCGACCACCTCACGCTTCTCTCGGAAGCGCGCAAACATGGCGTCTTTGTCTTCATCGAGCACCACAAGCGCTTTGACCCGGCATATTCGGACGCGCGCGCCAAAGCCCGCACCCTCGGCGAGTTCAACTATTTTTACAGCTACATGAGCCAGCCGAAGAGCCAGCTGGAGACGTTCAAGGCCTGGGCCGGCAAGGACAGCGATATCTCGTATTATTTGAACTCGCACCATATCGATATCAATGAGAGTATGGCGCCTGAGTATGCGCCGGTTAAGGTGACTGCTTCGGCGTCCAAGGGGACGGCCGTGGATTTGGGCTGTGCGGCTGAGACGGAGGATACGATAACGTTGCTTGTGGAATGGAGGAAGAAGAGTGACCCGTCCCGTGTTGCGACGGGTGTTTATACGGCTAGCTGGACCGCGCCGCAGAAGGCGGGGGTCCATTCTAATCAGTATTTTCATTGTATGTTTCTTCCGAAGTTGATTTGGACGGTGCTGACAAGGGACTATAGATATGGGCTCGAAGGGTGAAGTCCGTATTGACCAGGCTAAGCGCGGCTACGATGTCACTGAAGATGAGCAGGGCTTGAGTTGGGTGAACCCGTAAGTACTTGCCTATCCTTGGGGCCTTCCAAGAATCTTTCATGTCTCTAACAAGCATCCGTTATAGATTCTACATGCGTTACGCACCAGACGAAGATGGAAACTTCAGCGGTCAAACAGGGTATGGTTACATCAGCTTCGAGAAGTTCATTGACGCCGTGACGGCTGTCAATGAAGGTCGGGTGACGTTGGAACAGCTCGATGCTAGGCCTCTTCCAACACTGAAGAATACCATTGCGACAACGGCTATCCTGCATGCGGGACGGATCTCGCTGGACGAGAAGAGGCCTGTAGAGATTGTGAATGAGGGTGAGAAGTGGGAATTGAAGTGATTTGGATCCTTCGAATCACGACCCTGTATGTGAGAGATCTATGCATGAATGTTAATAAAGTTGAAATATTTCTCGTGGAAGTTGAGTATCCGTAGAAGTAAAAGGGGAAAAGAAATAAGAGAAAGAATTTAATAGGCCACAAGCTACCATCCCCAACGAAGCACAAGTATGACAGTACAACCGCAAATTAGCATCCGCAGATGAGGGCAACACAAATAAGTAAGCCCATTGACACCCGACCTCGATTAATCTGTCCGAACGAAGCAAGCCAACTCCAAACTCCATCGCCCACCACTTCGCCATGTTGCGAAACCATCAATCAATATTAATCAGTACAAGGCTCAAAATTCCCAAATAAAACTGTGTTGTCGTGGTCTCATGAACTTAAGAGGAGTAGGTGGCGGATCGTGCTATCTTCCCAGAGAAACATCGTGATAGTGGAATAGGTTACCGACGAGAACCGATCTTGACAATCCCATGGGTCCCCTTGTTGAACTTCACGCGACACTCCGGACAGTACCATTTGGCAGTTCGGCCGGGGACTTCAGAGAGCCCGACGCAGTCAAGGTGGAACCATTCTCTGTCGCACTACAGCATTTAGTTAGCTTTGGGTACAACAAAGTCGCAGGGCAGGCCGCATACATCGTTGTTCTCACAGCAGATCATTGTGCCAAAGCTCACGTCTCCGCAAAGGCAGTACCGAGGCTCATTGGGATCAATCTCCTCTAATACTCCATCTTCATCAATGCGGATGTCGCCGTCTTTTGGACCGTGCTCGCGAATGCGTTTCTTCGTGGGCTTAGCCTTGCGGCGGCCGTAACTGACTGCAGCGCCACCGTCTTGTCCAGATGATACGGGACCCGGTGCAGGTCGCTTCTTACGTCGACCAGGCGCACTCACGCTGGCTGCTCGGGAAACATCTGGAACAGGGGTCTTGCGCGCAGGAGTGGCACTCTTTCGTCGAAGCTCCTTACCTGCCGTGATGAGTCCGATAGAAGGGGTTGGCTCTGCCGACGCAGCAGTAGAGCGACGTCTGGAGGGAGGTCGGGTTAGGGGAAGAGTGGTAGTAGTGGTGCCTTCGGTGTTGAGAGGAGCGGCCACAGGTTCAGACGGTGGAACCGAACGCTTGAATCCGATAGGAGATGCTGGTGGAGGGGTTGGCTTCGCTTCAGTCATTTCAGCAACAGCTGTGGGTACGTTGGTGGATGGTGTGGTACTTGAAGCACTCAGGGCACTAACACTCGATTCCATCGGTGTGTCGCTTGTCTTACGGCGTTTTGATGAACTTCGCAGCGCAGTTCGTGTTTCAGCCTCTGTTGGAGGGGCAACAGGGACATCCATGACAGGGCTTACATCAGGCTTTCTTTTCTTCGCGGCTCTGCTTCCTTTACCAGTCTGGGCGTGATCGCCATTGGAGACTGAGTGTTTGACGGGAGAGGTGGCTTGCCCCTGACGCTTGGCTGCTAACTCTGCCTCCGCGGCGGCGGCTGCTGCTTGTTCGCGCGCTTGGTTTTCGCGCTTGAGCTTCTTAGCTTCGTTTAATTTCATCCCCCGGTTGCTCAACTTTGTCTCGAATGTGCCCTCCGTATCCTTAGTTCCTTCACTCCGTTTGGTCAGCTTCCCCGGGATATAGTTGTTCATGATATCATCAACGTCGATGAATTCAGTCCCGCTCGTCTCCGCCTGCGCTTTAGCAGATCTATAAGCCTCCCATCCACGGCCCCGAAGAGCTAGTTCGCGGTGGATCATCACCTCACTAGGCTGCCACACGGCATTTTTCTTCATCTTCTTACGCAGTTTGGTCATCTCCCACTCTGTCAGACGCAGCCACGGCATGTCCTCGCTCCCCGGCTTTGCGTCCTCCGGAGGAGGCTTGAGCATTGCTAGGGCGTTGCTCGTCGAGATATTCGCTACACCGCTATGCGTATGGGCACCGAGTGACGTCCGCGATCGCCGGCCATTTTTCTCTTTCCGGCCTTGAGCAACTGCCGTATCTGCCGGCGACTCTGATGAAAGTATAGCCTTAGACTCCAGCTCCACGTCCGAATGCTCGGTACTGGCGATTGGTGAATCGGGGTGCAGACCGGCAAGATGTTCTGCTGAGAGGACCGACCGTCGTGTTCTCGATTTTAGCGTGGGTACGGATTTCATGTGGTCATGACTATCTAAACGTAATGTGATGCGAGTGGTGGGCGCCGGCACATCGTCCCCCTTCTTCCCTGATCGGCCACGCTTGGTGGTAGGAACGGTTTGGGACGAAGCGGGTTCGGCTGGAGATGGTTTGGGAAGCGCCTCTAGCTTCTGCTTGATACAGTCTAAGCGATTAAAGTGGCGATCAACGACATTGTATAGACGACAGGCCTCAGCGTAGGCGGACTCGCGGGCATTGATCGCACGGTCGAGGTGGGAAGAGATGTCCTTGCGCAAATTGAGCGCATCAGGACGTTCGTCCAGAGGTATGTCCGGGAGTTGTCCATAGGTTTTGGTGAGCTCGTGCACGCCTTGAGTGGCTTCCAGGTAGCGCTCGTCCAAGCCACGAATGAGAGTGAGGGAACGGATAATGTCAGCAGGGAGGTACTCGGTATAATCAATGAAATCGGTGACGGTCGCTTGTGCGTCAGGATCAAAGGGACCATCTAAGATGACGCCACCAGTGTCGTCGTCGGAGTCTGCCATCATGAGCAACGGCAAAGGCGCGGAGGGAGAGAATGTGTAATCCGGGGGAGGTGGTTGTGGAGCGCGGGTGAAATGGAATTGTTTATTATGATGGCACTATGCGTGACAGCGTGACAGCGTGGCCATCAAGAAGGGAGGAGAGGTTCAAAATAGAGGCATGGACTGTAAGCTTGAGACCAATGGGTCCAGCACAGTGAATTTGCAAAAGAGATGAAACAAGTGATGAGGAAAAGGTGAACTTGAAGTTTCCCAGGTCTGATTAGAGTTCCCCATTCAACTGCGATTGGTTGCTTCGGTTGACGGGAACAATATTCTGCCGGTATTCCTGACCTGTCACGGGGAGTACTAAGGATGTATGTATGTATGTATGTACGGAGTACCTTATGTATGTAAATACCTAAGTATAGTACCGTAACTGGAGAAATTCATTGCTTTAGGTACCCTCCGTTATATCTGGAATGTGAATTTCCAGTACTACAGTCACCCTTCTCATGTACAGTATAGTAATTGTTTGTGTAATGGACAAAATGCATGAATTCTTCTTAACCATCGTACCTCTCTTACATTCATTCCTTCATCTCCTTTTCACATTTCTATAATCTGACTGGTTTTTTTGTGAACAATGGAAAGAGCAGAACGACTGAGATTATTGTTCAGCCAAGATGAATCCTTGTTAAGACTCGATACTCAACTTCGGACGCTGTCTGAGATCCAGTCCAAGTTAGAGTCGGTTCATATCCATGATCATGTAAACACTAACCAAGAACATTGGGATCCGATCCTCTCCCAGTCGGATCAGTACCCCAACGAGTCCTTGAAGCCAGATACCATAAACAAACAGGAAAATAAGACAAAGAAGGGTTCGGAACGCGTCGCTCAAGGCTGCGAATCCGTTGCGCAGGAAGCCCCGAGTCACTTCACTCCCCTAGAAGGCCTCAGCGTGTCTCACGATGGGACGTTCTCTCCTCTTCTGACAATTTCAAGGTACCCTTACAAGTATGTCAAAGGTAACCTATCGCAGAAAGTGGCCAGTAGATTCTTTGATGCAGGCAAGTTCTGGAATCGAGGCTGGGATCTGTAAGTAGTTCGTGTCCAGTATCAGTGATGGTTCATCTAACAATGCAGGTACTACATCAAGCTTCCACCCCGGCCGGTTCCTCGTCATCTTATGCTCGTGCCCACTGCCCAAGTGCGGCGGTTTTTCCGCGAGATTAACCATGTCATGCCGTGCAACTTGGCCCTGTCAGGTGACGGTCTGGTTCTTCCCTTTCACAAGGAAGGGTTTCCTCAGCCCGTATTCATAGGCAGAAGCACCTGTCGAGAGGACAAAGATCGCCTGGAATCACAGATCCCGACCTCATCCGAGTGGATTCGTCCTCCCCCTGGGATGGACGAGCAATACCTGGCCTTCGAGGAAATGATCGAAACTGCATGGGATACGACCAGGAACAAAAGAAACCCTTCTAAGGCCAAGCAGCAACTGCGCTATCAGAATCAGCGACGACTATTCGAGAGTCTCCGACGCACGCAGAGTTACCTAGGTCTACACTCGGGTGAAACAGACGACATGGTCGATGGTACCTCCTGGGAGAAAGGGAACCAGCAACCAATACCAGGGCCGCCCCAGCCCCTGCGCATGGACAAGCCCGCACCATTCCCCTTCTGGAAAGAGCCCGTGTTCATTAGTATTGATGTGGAATCCAACGAGCGTCACCATAAACAGATAACGGAGGTGGGCATTTCCACGTTGGACACGTTGGATCTCGTCGGTACGTCCCCAGCCGACGACGGGGCTCGGTGGAGGACCAAGATCCAGTCACGTCATCTCCGCGTGGAAGAATACGCACACCACGTCAACCGAGACTTTGTCGCAGGCTGTCCCGGTAGCTTTGATTTCGGAACCAGCGAATGGGTCTCAGCCAATGATCTGGCTGCTGTCGTACAGGCTTCTTTTGAAATCCCATCCGCCGCAGCTGAGCACACTGATGGACGGCGTCACCTGGTCCTCGTCGGGCACGCGATCACAGGCGATGTCCAGTATCTCCGTCAGATTGGGGTACGAATGCCCGAAGACACCATCCAGTTCATAGACACAGTCGACACCGCCGAATTTTTCCGTGTCATCCGAGACGAGAAGACAACGCGCAAACTAGGAGATCTCCTCCAGGAATTCAACATAACCGGCTGGCATCTGCATAACGCGGGGAACGATGCACGATACACCATGGAAGTGATGCTCTGCATGATATTGGAACATAGTCGACGAGGGGATCGATCAATGACCGAAGAGTTTCAGGGGTAATGCAGTAGTTTCTGTAGTTCCACTGCAATAGGTAGCTGACCGACAGAACCGAAAAGGATAACCTTAATACAAAGTAATTTACGGAGTACGGAGTACTCCGTAATGAAATCCAATACTCCGTACTCCGTACCTCATGAAAGAAAGTGGGGTTCCGTTGAAAGTGCAGACTCCGTAATACTTCTTTCAATGCCGAGACCCCCCACCAAAAACTACAACTTACACCAAACAAACCGTACAAAAATGTCAACCAACGAAAAAGAAACGTCCTTCACAGCCCACCTCATAAACCTCACCCGCAAGACCTCCGATTCCAACCCAATCCACCCCTTCCTCCACGCCGCCGGAAAAGGCCTCATCCCCAAACGCACCCTCTCGCGTTGGCTCTCGCAAGACCGACTCTACGCGCAAGCCTACGTTCGCTTCATCGGCCTCCTCCTCGCCAAATGCCATCTCCCGATCCACCCGACAGGCGACGACTGCCTCCAAAGCCGCACCGTAGCGATCCTCATCGACGCCTTGGTGAATATCCAGCGCGAATTGCGTTTCTTTGAAGAGGTCGCCGAGGAATATGGGCTTGATTTAACGGTGGTTCCGACGGGGGAGGAAGCGTTCGGGCCGAATCCGATCACGCTGGCGTATATGGATCTGTTTATGTCGGCGGGGAGTCCCGGAGCCAGTTTGTGGGAGGGGTTGGTGGTTTTGTGGGCGACGGAGGTGAGTTATTTGCAGGCGTGGGAGGTTGTGAGGAGGGTGATGTCTGAGGCGGGGGAGATGGAGGAGGATTGGGATGGGGGCGCGTTGCGGAATAGGTTTATTCCCAATTGGACGAGTACGGAGTTTAGGGAGTTTGTGGATGAGATTGCGGTGGTGGTCGATACGATGCATTCGCGGATGGCGAAGGATGGGGACGAGAAGGTTCAGCTGGAGGGACGATGTGAGAGGTGGTGGCGGCAGGTGAAAGGGTTGGAGGAGAGGTTTTGGCCGGATGTAGAGGAGAGGTGATGAAGTCATGATCATGATAGATATCAAACTTATGTTGTCGTATGATCCTAATTGATATAAGTACAGTACATTATCTCATTGCTCACGTCAAGCACATCACAAAAGTAGTAATCAAATACACCGGCCATCCATTCTGTCCGTTCCGTTCTATGCGGGTGTCTGCTCTAGCAATAATATCGTAATGTGAGGGAAGGTTTAAGCCATGGAATTCATACGGAGACGTTCAGAAGACAAGAGAAGAAGAAGGAGGAGGAGAAGGAGAACAAATCGAACTACTATGATGTCGCAGCACTGGTACGAGCCGCATTGCTCAACTGCCGATGATACGATCCAATCGGTTGGAAGCCCCTGACCATGAAGTCAGTCATCGGCGCCCCAAGATATCTTCCATATTGGTCAAAAAAAAAAAAAAAAAAAAAAACAAACTCACCTCGCAAGGTCAAACCCTCCTCCTTCATCCTCCTCCTCGTCGTCCCCAAGATCTCGACCAGCGCCGTTCGGGCCTGACCGTACTCCCGGGTCATGCTCCCGCAGCGGGGGCAGTGATCGTCCGCTACCTAGGCCGTTGGCCGTACCGGGTTTACTAGGGCTGACCAGATTCGGAGGAGGTGGGCTGCTGCTCGGAATGCTACCCAATCCGTCCCCAGGGTCACCCTTAAGCGGACTCATATCGGGAACCGGACGAGCGGGCGTACTGCCAATATCTGCAAATTTCCAGAACTGTGCTGGCGAGCTCATAGGCATAAACTTGGACGGGATTTGGGCCGTACTAGGCGGGGGTAGTCGCGGCTGCTGTCTTTGCGGTGCCGGGGTGATCATCGACGACGGGCCTTCGTCGTAATAGGAGGACGATAAAATTGGCGGAGACGCGATATTATCTGAGAGTCCATACCGGAGGCTCGTGCCATTGCTGCTATTCTTAATGGCGGAGCGCATAGGTAATGGTGATGGCTCCTCGTAGTCTCGCGCAGGGTGCCGGAGAGGATGATCCTGGGGACCGTTCCGGCTTGCCCGCGATCCCCGTTCCGGTGTGTATGCCTCAACCGGGGCAACGGGGAAAGAGCTGAACCCGGGAGACGATACTGGGGGCGACTTCTTGCTCGCGGCAAAAACTGCTTCCATACCATTGGCTCCACGTGTCGCTGGGTCTTTGGTGGCCGGGGAGGACGGTGCCGATGATTGCGTGCCTTTCCGGAGCTGCTTCTTCCAATATTCCTCGCGGTACTCAAGGGCAATCTGCCATTTCATACCTTTTCCTGGTTCATCGGTACGACGGGGCACTTTTTGGAACGCTTTGTTCAGGGACAGGTTATGACGAATCGAGTTCTGACCACGAGTTAGGGAATTGAGTCAACAATCGCTATGTGAAATAGTACGTACCTGCCATCCGCTCTGAGAGTGACGATAGAAGGCATACTTGTCCATGATCCAATTGTAGATGTTATTCAGCGTAAGCTTCTCCTCTTCACTAGAGAATATTGCTTGTGCGATCAACGTTGCGTAGCTGTAGGGTGGTTTCAAATCCTTGGCAGAATCCTTGCTGTAGTCAATCTCCTCCGTACTCTCCATCATCATGCCCCGGTTATATAACGGAGATTGCTTGGCGGTACGTGCTCCAACGGTGTCGGGGGACCGTGGTGGTGGCGTCACCTGGCGTTTGAGGAAATGCGGCGCTGGCGCCAAAGACGGCTGGCCGGTTGAAGGGCGTGTCGTTTCGGGGTCTCCCGACATCGCAGGGTGCGGATGGGTATGTTGCGAGGCGTCCCACGCGGCCACGTCTTCTTCCCCGTTGGCAAGCCGTTGCGCACGTTGGATGAAGCTGGGATGGATATTGGCTTTGTCGCCGGGAGTAACGAACATCATCTGAGTGTTGGCAATTTCAATGATATCACCGCACGAGAGGATCGCATCGGTGCCGCGCTTAAGAATGACGTTGTTCAAACGGACGCCGTTACGGCCATTCACACGGATATGCCAGGAAGCCGTCTCCTCACCGTCGTAAAAGATTTCTGCATGTAGACGCGATACGAATTTGCTGGGTCCCAAGTCCACATTCACCTCTGGCAACGCCCGCGCAGCGATTGTTACAGGACTGGACTGCGCATCGAGCTTCTGTTCACGGTCCGGTTCGCGCCCGATATTCACATGGAGGGTTTTCACATAGTACGTCCAATTGCGGCCGGCGATTTTCGCATAGGCACGGATGCTCTGTTTGTTCTCGGTCTTCGTATTCGAGTGGTCGCGCATAACGCGCACTTCTTCGCGGGCGGCATCCAAATACGATATCACCATATCCACCAGGTCCTGGTTCTCGGATAGTTCTTGTTCCGGAGATGAGTGGTCGGCCTCGTCGGCGGATTCTGCAGTCTTAATGGGACGAGCATGAGGGGAGGTTCGTTCGACCTGTAGGCATGAAAAATAAGTCACCGACCAGCACAGAAAATATATCGCAGGATACAAGTGCAGTCACGCACCTTCCGCTTCTTGTTTGACGGGCGGGTGGGCGAGGAATCCGGGGCTTCCGCGTCTGAGGTCTCCTGTAGTTGAATTTCCTTGCGCCGCGCGCGGCGCCTGTTGGATAGTGGCATCCTCGACCAAACGAACTGTAACCAACTCTGCTAGGATATTCTGTGCCTTCTGGGGCGACGTAGATAGGCTATCTTCTCGCCAATATCAAATCTAAATCCCATAGAATTCACGAAATTCCGCGCAAAGCGAGCGAGCAAAACGATTGACGGAGGAAGTGGTGTCAGCAGGCGAAGCGAGGTCGGTAAGGGAATGCCCCAAACAAAGCAAAGGTAAAACCTAGAACCGGGTGTTCGAGAGGGTAAGAACCAAAGGATCGTTTGCCACCGCGCAAGACGCGATCTGGGCGTGGCTGGCCTTTTATTATTCAGCCACGGGAATTTTTAAATCTTTTTTTCCGCAGGACGATGATGGATGGTGAGATTTCCACAACGGAGGTTGAATTGGTATTGGGAGTCGGTACGGAGGCGGAGCGACAAAGGGTTTGTTGTGCGAAGAGATCAGTCGTGAAAGAGAGTGGGAAAAGAAAGAAAAGAAGAGCGATGACGATAACGCGCGCAGGTGTTTGGGGCGTGACCGCTTCCGTGTGGGGAAGGAAAGTCGGTTGCTTTGATGATTTTCTTGATTTTCTATCCGTTAGATGTTAGATCTTCAATGAAGATGGGGAAAAAAAGAAAAGAAAAGGGGAAAAAAAAATTCAAGAAATTCAAAAATTGTCCCAAGATTTCTCTCATCGTCCTTGACTTTAATATAAAAAAGAAACGGAAAGAAAAGGAAAGAAAGTAGGTCCAAAATACTACCTTCGTGGGGTGGTGAGAATCTTGAATCGCCCAGATGCATTCGATTCCCGCCGTAAACAGACAGTGGAGACCGACGATGGATAGAAGGGACAGAAAGACTACAGATATTACGGGGAATAAAAAGTGAGACAAAGACATAGAGGATTCACTGGCCTCCAAAGAAAAACGGAATGCTGTCCTGGTTGCAGGAATTCCAGCAACCTTTCTCCGTAAAATTCTCCTCCTTGAACAAGCCCGGAGCAAGTCACTGACAGTCACTGACTTTTGACTTAGCACTTTACCTTCCCTACTGAGTCAGCCAGGGAAAAAAAAAATCACCCTCCAAATTCACTACCTATGCAACCAACATTCAGACATCCTTCACTATGAAGTTATAAAGTTATGAAGATAGTTGAATACTAAGCACCGAAATGGGCAATCAGTAAGGTTCTCGAATCCCATTCCATGCCTCTGTTTGCGTCAGCTTTAGCGTCTAGACTCTCTCGATTCGATCTTCATCAATCTTGACTTAAATCAGTATTTTTTTATTGTACTTTATATTCTATCACAATACGCCGGTAGTTGACCACCTGCATCACTAAATCCACATGTCTTGAGCGCAAACGGATTGGATTGGATTGGATTGGAGTTCCTTTTTCCTTGTTTTATAAGGCCTGGAGTGACTTAAGTAATCCAATAAACCTTCAAACGGAAATGGAATTGAACACTGAGATTGGAATAATGCCCGAATTTGAACAATAATGGATGTACATACATACATACATACAATACCCAACCCCAATCCATTGCATTGAAAATGAGTAACTTAAAAAAAAAAAAACAAAGCAAAAGTATTACCCCACTATACAAGAACGGAAAGGTCCCATGCAAACATTCTTACAAAACATACACGACCTGCGGTCACAAAAACACTAGGTATTTGGCAGATCCACAATTCAGTGCGAAGGAACTGACGAGATTGATAAAACTCCCACAACTGTTTCATAATGAGCCGTAAAAAAAAAAAAAAAAAAAAAAAAAAAAAAAAAAAAAAAAAAAAAAAAAAAAAAAAAAAAAAAAAAAAAAAGACAGAAAGGAAGAATAAAAAAGATGCAAACTGGCGACAGAAGAAAACGGCTTAATTAGGCATCTTAGAGTCACCATCTTCATCTACTCCGCGCAGTGTCGGATACATCACGGTATCACCTCCCACATCGGGCTTCACCGGAGATTCAGACTTAGTCGGCCGAGAAACAGGCTCGGTCTCTACACCTTCCATATGACTATCCGGTTCGGTCTCTGGTGAGCGCGAGTCACGGTGCATACCGGAGTTGCCTTCGTATTCGCCCCGTTCTAAGCGAGATGCGATGTAATTGCGAAGATACTCGATGAGACGGACCTTTTCAACCCACTGTACGTCTGATCGCTCAGCGACTTCAGTCGCAGCCTGGGCCGTCCGCAGTGTCTCTGCTTCGGTCGCCGATCCCGAAAGAGCAGGATCGATTAGGCTTGCGGAGATGCGACCAGGGGATGAGGATGCTTGGCGCGGCTTGGCAGGTGGTGTCCGCTCCCCGTCTTCCTTGCTGTCATGAGACAGATCCATCGGCTCAGGCAGATGGCGCTCCTCCGGTCTGGCACGCTGCAAAGTGCCACCGGTGTACCGGCGACGATCATCATGGTCAAAGATGCCACCCAGGGTGGACGGCGGGGCGGCACTTGTTGTTATCGGGTAGCCAGCGGCCATGCTGTCCGGCAAAGTAGCGGATGGAAGACGAGGATACATGCTTGAGCCACCTTCATGATGAGGGGGAGATACCCGACTGGATGAGGGCAAGGAAATGGGCGACCGACCCGAGGTGTATGATTGCGCACTCGAGGGTGGCGTAAGCGCGGGGGTTCCAGAAGGCGAATGCACCGCAGGGTTGGTCAGGACGGGACCTGCAGAAGTGGTGGCCGTGGCATGGCTTGGCGGCAGCTGGCTGGGGGGCGAATTGGTGGTGCGATAACTCATACCGCCATGAACATAATGGGCACCCGGCTGGGCAACACCCGCAGCGGCCACATTGTCATCGTTCTCATAGATGGTATCCTGCATCTGTTGTAGGAATTGATCGATGTTGATCAGATCATTCTTGGTGCGGACGTTGCTCATAGGAGGGAGATGATACGCCGGAGCCGGAGGATGGCCGCCAGGGCTGTAGCCTCCGCCACCTACTGCCACAGGCGCAGGCATTGCTTGATACTCAGGGAGCGGGCCGCCGGCCAGGATAGGGAGAGACAGACTTTGCAATCCAAGTAGGCGCTGCCCAACTGCAGCATAAGAGTTTGGGTCGAATTGGCGACGCTTGAGGTCGCCGAAAAACTCATTGAGGGCATCGTATCCACGCTTCTTCGATTCGTACGATGCGTGACCGGCCTCATGTCCATGGTTGAGTGCATAGTATACGTTCCCGTAAGATGGATTCGCTGGCTGAGGTGGATGATGGGATTGGTAGTACTGGGGGGCTCCGTGGGCGTATCCCTGGCTGGGGACTGGGTTCAAAGCGGGTTCGAAGTAGTGCGTAGCGGCAGCATATCCTAAAGTTCACTACGGTCAGATCGGCCAACCAATGCAGCTGGGACAGAAAAAGGAACCTTTTGCAGGATTGGCTCCAAACATGATGTCTGGATTCCGGGCACCTGGTTCGGGCGACCGAACCAGAACCGAATCATCCGCATGTGTCTTGACATGTTTCTTCAGGTCCTGTGGGCGCTTGAAGGCCTTTCCACAGAAGTCACATTTATGAGGCTTCAAGGGCACATGTACTCGAATATGGGAGGTGATATGGTCGCGCTTGACGGTGGTGGTTCGGCAACTGCCCCATTGGCAGGTCAAGTTGAGGTTGTTTGTGCTCTTGCGACCGACGTGACGCTCGCAGACGTGCTCCTGTGAAATGATTAACTCAGTCCACGACAGTTGCGGGATTGAAAGAGGGGGAGGGGGTGATAACGGTTCCTGCAGCGCGGTGGTCGGCTTACATAGAGGACTTCTGGGGTCGGACACTTCTCAGAGCATCCGTGCCACTGACAAGATAGTTCTTCGACCGGGCGTGCAGTACCATTGACTGCAGGGTTTGCCACAGCCGCGGTCGCTGCCACTGCAGTTGCTGTCACTGAGGATGTCGTGACAGCTGAGACTTGAGGTGGCGACTGGGTTGGTGGTTGCTCCTGCGAAGTCGATGCGGCAATAGGAGCGGCAGCAGTTGAAGGGGACGTGGTGTCTTGGGGTTCCGACATTGCCAAGAAAATTTCTTGTCCCTTTCTTGGGAGCGGAAGTTGTGGTGAAAGGACACAGTACAGGTCGGACAAAGTGAGTTTCCTCTTGAAAGACAATGCCAACTGTCTAAGCCAAGGGAATTCTGGATGGAAGGACAGATGAGGGAGAAGAGAAGATGAGACGCGATGAGTTGGTTGGGACAACAAATACCAATGTAACACGCGTATGATACTGGATATAGAAACAGTTTTAACAAACACACAGGAAGATTGTGTTTGAAAAAAAAAAAAATTCAAATAAAATCAAATAAAAAAATAATTTAAAAAAAATGAGGGGGGAATGAGGGGGAGAAGACGGACCAGAAGACTTGGAAAACAAAAAGACGAAGGGCAAGTCAGGGGGAAAGGTGAATATGGGGGGGAGATAAGAAAGAGAGGAAGTCTTGGAAGCAATGGATGGAGAGGGGGGAAGGCTTGGGTTCTTGTCCTGTGCGGACGTCCGGAGCCGAGCCTTTGCCCAGAAAAGACCGCTTGCACAGCCCGGCGGAGGACAGGGACAAGACGACAAGACCGGGCCAAGAAGGATGCGGGGCTGTGGCGCTCTTTACTTCCTTGATGGGTTTGGTTTAGTCCAAGCACGTGCAGCATTAGGCTACCACTTTTTTGATTTGGTTTTTTAACCTGTCAAAAGTTGTCCATCAGTTAAGAGAAAAGTGACCACCCGGGAGAAAAAAGAGATTTGACATCGTACGGAGTACTCCGTAGATGGATGTCATTGACAAGCATCACTCAAACAAGTCCTTTGCCGTGAGCATGACACTAGCTTAATATTATTACCCAATATAGTGTCCACACATCGTCACGGAGACCTTCGATCGGCAGCCGACCTGAAACGTACCATACAAAGTCATTACCGGAGTCCTGCGACCCTCGGGCCCCGCTTACACATGACGGGAATGTTGAAAGATTCTCAATGAAAGACTCGAAGTTTGGACTGGAGTTTAGCGCCAATCAGACCCTGGGAACGATTGGGTGGTGGTTGCTAAACTTGATTGGGTCGCATTTCGGGGAAACCTGTTAAACGAGATCACGAGCGCCAATCTGGCCACGATTGGCTTCTGAGATGATCAAAGGATTGGACTCTTTACAAATTACCTCATGTCTGACCACGGAGGTCCTTAGTCTCTTAACCAAGGATAACTTCTCTCGTGGCACATTCCTCTTGTCTTGGTGTTCCCGCTCCGTACAATGAATGTCTTGGGAATGGCCAAGAGGATGGGAATCGAGACTGCGCGAGACTTAATAATCTTGCTGCCTTGGCTTTGTGACTTTTTTGGAGCTTATTGAATGACTGTTGAACTTTATCAAAAACAAAAAGGACCAGTTTCTGTCTGAAAGAATGTATTGAAAAAAAAAATAAAATAAAAATAAAATAAAATAAAAATTCAAAATCTAGAATGAAAAACGGAAAATGGAAAATTTGCAACCTCCCCACCCGTAAAGACTTCCATGTCCCATATTTCATGTCCAACCCTCAACGGTGTCCGTGGTAAAAGCATTTGCCAAGAGATCCTACAGTACACAGAGTACACATGCACGTTCCTCTGGAGAGGATTTCTCTTCCAGAGTCTCGAGTCCCGAGTCCCGAGTCCAGAGTCCAGAGTCCAGAGTCCAGAGTCCAGGATGGTTTCATTTTCTAACACAAGTATAACCTCCAGGGGCCCTTGTTCGTATTGACCGTCGGAATCCACTTTTTGGATTATTGTGCCTGAAAGGATTTGAGCATCCCATCGTTCCCTGAGATCAGTCACCAGGTTTCCAGGAATTGTTCCCGGTGTACTCCGTACTTTGTTTGTACTGTACCTTCAACGGGGAAACAAAGATCCCAGTCCAGTCCACTCCGGGTCCATCAAAGAGTACCCTGGTCATGTGCATGGTGGTATTGTACTCCGTAAAAGAACACACAACACGAGATCCAAGTGATTGAGTAGGCGAGAAATGCGGGTCTTTTTTCCCCGCCCTTTTCTCCATCTTACGACGTACTACGTACTAGTAATGGATTAGTACTAGTACTACTTACTACTTGTTGAACGGTAGTCTTCTTTCTTGATAGGTACCTTAAGGTAGTGTGCATGGTATGCTTGATTTGGTCTGGATCAATAGACTCATGAGGTACGGAGTATATTTCATACGGATATAGAAAATCAACAATCAAACTTGACAAAGCTTTAATCTCAGATATCTTATATTCTGATTCTACAGGGAGAAACCGTCATCCATGTACATACATACAGTAGATTGGAAGAGTTTACAAGACACTGTCTGGGATACCAAACGATCGTAGATAAAAAGTACATAATACATACATACATAACAGGGAAACCAACAAAAGTAAAAGAGCGTAACAGATCCTAAACCCCCGATATAAAGATTCCAAACCCTTAATCAAAGTCATCAAAGTCATCATTGGCCGCATCGACCAAATCCGCCTCGTCCTGGGCTTGACTGCCTCTCTGCATCTTGGCACCGTCGGTGAATGCCACGGGGTCAGGCACCGGATTTCCGTTCTTGTCGATTCCAGTCTCAAAGAACTCCTCAGGCCTCCATTGCGAAGTCATGTCTGCTTCCTGGGGTTTTGCATCAGCTGAACGAGAGGCATCAGTCTGATTTTTGGTGGCGCTTCGCAACCGACGCTGTTGGTCTGCGGGATCGTTCTTGGAGCTCTGCATGATGGATGGTTTGTTTCTTTGCCTTTGTTAGCGAGTATACTAAAAGGGATCCATTCCTCGGAGTCAGGAAGAGAAAGGTACCCAGTAGGAAGAGTTACAACCAACGGGTTCAATTAGAATGCGAACCTTTTCCTTTCGTTGTCCAGGAGAGGGCGTGACATTCATAGTATATATAAGGGTCAATATTAGGGTTTAGTGGCGCTCGTGGTTGATCATGATTATTTGTTATGACGCCCTCCAGGTCATCAAAGTTCCAATCATAGTCTCTGGAACAAGGCCATTGTTTGGTGGTGATATCAGATCTGGAGTTTCTCACACGATTTGGTGGATGGAATTTAATAAATTAAATTCAATGAACTTACGAGTAGTAATCGACGATACTTTCCACAACTAGTTTAGTTCAGACTGACTGTCCCTGTCAACCTCATTTCTCCAAATCCGTGTGACTTTCCACTGTACAACTACCAATATACATATACATATACATATATATATATATATATATATATAGATATATATATATAGATATATATAATATAATATGATAAAACTCTCCACAATCCTCACCTCCCTCTTCTACCTCCTCCCAATCTACATCTTCCTCATCGCCCCCGCCCTCCGCCAATTCTTCCCCGAAGAATCCCACACCTTCGACCCAGATGAAGACACCGTCGACCTCGAAGGCCCAATCCTAAACGACACAATCCTCAGTCTCGACGATGGCATCACCGTCACCTGTCCCCCAGATACCTACCGAGTCCAAATACTCCGTCACAACCCCTTAGTAATCTACATCGAAGATTTCCTCAGCGACTCCGAAGCCGACCATCTCGTGAAACTAAGGTATGTACAGTAGTAACGGTACTCTAACATCACTACTACACCCTGAAGATAGAAGCGGGTAAAGAAACATATACACTAATATTTTCTCCCCCCCCTCCTACCGCAACGCCCAAAGTGAAAACTCCTATACCCCCTCCATCATCTACGACGGCACGACCGAAAAAATCGACCCGACCACTCGCCTCTCCGATCGCGCTCTTCTCCCCCGCGACACGACAGTCCGCTGTCTCGAAGCTCGCGCAAAGGCTTTCCAAGGCTGGCGTCCCCATCTCTACATCGAGCGCATGTGGGCTCAGCGGTACAATGCCTCCGGCCACTACCGCCACCACTACGATTGGGCTGGGTCGAGTGCCCGCGGCGGCGACCGCGCCAGTACCTTCATGGTGTACCTCGGGGACGAGTGTCGGGGCGGGGGCACGAATTTTCCGCGGTTCAAGCGGCCGCGGGATGAGCGATGGTGTCGGTTTGTGGAGTGCGAGGGGGAGCATGAAGGGGTAACGTTTCGGCCGGTGAAAGGGAATGCCATCTTTTGGGAAAATTTGAGGCCAGATGGGACGGGATATCCTGAGACTTGGCATGCGGCGTTTCCGGTCACAGAAGGGACCAAAGTGGGTTTGAATATTTGGAGTTGGTATCAGCCGCCTAGACGGAGGTAATCTTTGTGTGTTTGTTTGTGAGGTGAGTGAGGTGATCTTGACTGTACCATACGGGTCGAAACATATAGAAAGAGTAAATATCAATCATGTATGTATGTACGTACAATTCAATTACCATGGCATTTCATCTATATACGGATAATATCACTTATAACTACAGCCAAATCTGCAAACGCCGCATCAATATATGGATCCATACTCCGTTGCTCGTTACATTATTTTCGTAGAATGGAAAACCAAAGAAAAAAAAAAAAACCGAAACAAAAAGAGGTATCATACGAGGTCAGTTTCCCACGTTCATCCATTGAATCCAGTCTTCGTTGGGTAGTCCGCTACTCGCTCGGCATGCATCATTGTTCCCAAAGATGTCGTCCAGCGAAATGCCTAAATCAATGCTCATCCCCGCGGAGGTGTCCTCGGCGCCCGTGCCGAAGTTCTGCACATGTCCCGATGCTATCGGTGGTTGCGTCGTCTGGTCCGTGGGGAAATTCGGCGGCTGGAAATTGTAACCCTGCCACACAAAGTTATTGTTCGGGAGAGATACTAGATCCGGGCTATTGACTGCCTCCCCACTGGTTGGGGTCGACGCGTGTGAAACAGGCGACTGTAACCGGGACTGGCTCACAGACGGTGGATTTGCTAGGCGCATAGGGAGAACAGCATGCATGGGTGTTGGGGTGCTGTTGGAGGAAAACAGAGAGTAATTACTCAAGCCATCCATGCCCACGGTCCCGATGGCGTTCATGGGGTCTGTCGAGGACGACGGTGGCATCGCCGATCGTTGCGTCGTGGGATCCCGGCCGAATTGCATGGCCCCGCCATCCTGCCGGAAATGATTATTCTCCAAGGTGGACATGGGCTGCGTCGGGTAGGCAAAGGGATCATCCGAGGGGAACATAATAGGCATCAGGTCAGGAAGGTTGGTTGGATTCGTAAACTGCTGAGAGACGAATGGACCCGTGGGCGCCTCATGCAGGGGCAGAGAGATGGGTAATGGAGACGTATTGGAAGAGGCAGCGATGGAATCAGTTGCCTGTGTGTCGGACCGAGGCGATATGGCTTCTGTGGGTGGCTCAGACGTAGACGAAAACCAGGGAGGTGGAGTGTTGGAGGGGCGGGAATTTGACCGACCATGGCGGGGGTGGTTGTCCTCTCGGCTCTTGGGTAGGTTATGAGCTTCTTTGGATGACCTGGCTAACAGTTGAATAGGAAATGTATTCGCCCTCTGCGGAGGAGGCATTGAGGGCGGGGCCGTAGGGCTTTTGGCATTGCCCAATTGGGTAGTGCTAGGTGGTGCAGGGCGCTTCAGATTCACTGGGCTAACTTTGCTCTGGCGGTTCTTCAGGAGTTCGGGAAGATTCTTGAAAAGACAGCTAAGACTCTGGGAGCACCGATCCGCGGCCAAGCTCTTCTTTGCCAGCCCTGCCAAAGTGTTCTTGCCCTCCATGGCATCCTTCAGGACGCCATCCTTAGCCGTGGGCGAGTCCGGGTTCTCGAGCACGAAGAAGAGTAAAGACAGGATCGCAAAATATGTGGTATACATGGTGAACCAATAGGCCCCATTCAGCAATGCTCTCTTATGCATGCCAGTTGTTATATGGACGATATTCCGGGAAACACTGACGCATGCAGCGGCGCAGGCGTAGGATCGTCGATCCACGCCTCGTGCCTGAGAGCCACTGGAGACGTAGTGCAAGAACGGGCGGTACATGACCACCTGCACATGGGCATAGCTAATTCGCAGCAATTGTCGTACCCTACAGCAGGTTAGACTTGGCCCCCGAACAGTAGAGACGACCCAACATACCGTTCGAGTTGAGGGGATACTTCGGTCCCGGGCCGCAGAGCCGCAGGTAGCTCTTCCATCCAAGCCTGAAGATCCCGCTCGATCTCCCGGATTTTGGAATGACTCACGACGTAACGTTGATCTGATTCGGATCGGTGTTGGGCGTTCTTGACCGGATAAATGTACTTCACCACTTTCAGCATAATGTTTGAGAGTCGCGTGTGTGCATTGGCTCCCGCCATGAGAGGCGTATAATCCGGCGGTGTGGGCAGGATGCCATCTGAAGTGATAAACTCGCCGTCGATAGACACCGGGTATTCCTGGTCGATGTCATCATCGCTCAGCATCTGGGGTAGTCCCAAGAGCGTACTGACATAGACGTCCATCTTCCGGACGACCCAAAAGACACGTTTGCGCAACTCTTGCTCGAGGGGGTTGAAGTTGGCGGATACTGAGCGGTGGAGACCCAGCCGTAGGGCGGAGCGAAGGGCAATGCCGACGTATGAATAACATGTGCTCAGTTTGGCGGATGACTGTAAGAATAATACCATGAAGCATATTGTCTGAAGCGAGGTCAAGTCGCGGCAGTCGGTGATCTCCAAGAGCTGCCGGCCAGCCTTGAAGTATTGAAACCTGCGTGGCATTAGCCAACCATATAACCAAACAACAAGGAAAGACACACCCTTGGCCTATAGCGCTTTCATAACCGGAGAGATCAAGGGTACCAGCCCCGTCATCCGAGAACAGACAGCCGACGGCCATGACGATGTAAAGGAGCGGTAGAAAAGAATGCTCTTCGTTGGTGTACTGCTCCGGCGGGGTATCATAGATCCGATCAAAAACGGCGTAAAACGAAGGTTCGTGAACAAATCGCATGAGAGAACAACCATCTTCGAAGGCATTGTGACACAGACGCCGTGCAATATCGCGCGATGGCAGGTCATGAGTGGGCGGTAACGATGAATCCTGCGGTGACTCCGACGCCGACTTGGGACTGTCTAACATCTGTGCGATAGGTCGCGACCGAAGCGTTGGGACCGCGATATCAACAGCACCGAGTTGTTTTCGTAATCGCCGAAGGAATATGATACCAGAGGTGTGCCCATGATAATCCCAATGACCCTGATCGTCTAAGTCGAGGTAGCCCGAGTTATCCACCATGGATTCAAGTAAAGATTCCTCGCAACAGCCATCCGGCGGAGCGTCGGTTGGCGTAGGGATGGTCGAGGGATTGGAACCGTTGGTGGTTATGGAGGGTTGCTGGTGCTGTTGCTTCTCGCGTTTGACGGCAGCAAGCATCTGTTCGGTCGCATGCTCATCGAACCGAGGATCATCGAGATTGATATCGGGAAGGACGACTCGGAGAAGAGCCTCGGCTTTGTGTAGACGGGCTTCGAGCGCTTCCACATACTGAGGAGCCGGATTCCGGCGACGATTCGACGGTTGGTCGTAGGTACATTCTATAGACAAAATGTCAGTGCAATGTAAACTACGAAGGTATTATATATGGCAAAGCCAGAAAAGGAGGAGTGGGGGGTGGAGGGGGGAAGAAAAAAGAAAAAACGGAAGGGGAAAACGAGGGAAAACAGGGGCGGGCACCGACCATAGCTGTATACGGTGCAATGGGTACACGGCTGTTTCCCATCGCATTTGATCTTTTTCCGGCGACATTCATCACAAGCTCGCGTTACACGGCGCCTCTTCTGCATGGGGAGGGATTCTTTGGCTGGCTTCGAGTCATCTGGGTCGTGCGATGGCTGAGCAGAGGAGGGGTCTGGCTCATCTTGGTAGAAAACTGAACCAGACGGGCCCGATGGATCGTCCTCATTCGCATTATCCGCCGACGCGGTATGGAAAGCGCTGGACGGGGTGGCCATGCCAGTCCAGGGGTTGAACACTGGATTAAAGCGGTCGGCGCAGAAGTATGGAGGCAAAGGGGAGGTACTATTAAATTGCGACTAGAGAAGCAGAACAATGTCCTGAGCGTTCGGAAGGAACAGAAGAAGTGTACGGATAAGGCTGATTTGATCAGCAAGGAGAATAGCCCGCGTGGCGATCCGACCGTTATCGCACCTCCACGAGGGTGGAATTGGAGTTTCTCAGAGGTTCATCGAGCAGTAGAAGAAAATGACGACGGTGCGATGCCGGCAGATCGATCGCAAATGTGATCCAATCACTGACTGGGGAAAAGCTTGTCTTCTGTTTTTGTTATTCCTTTTTTTCTTTTCTTTTTTTTTTTTTTTTTTTCTGTTAAAACAAGATAATCCAACAGTTTAAAGAGTACTCGAATCTGTGAATTAATACTTGCGTTCTAGGTTGACTCAATCAATATCCGCGGAAGGCGATGATGACAATGTACGGGGCCAAAAAAAAAAAAAATATAAAATAAAACAATTAGACGGGTCAAACAGTCCAAGTGAGCGGCGGGGTTGTCGCGATAAAATTGATAAATAGATATCGCTTAGATGTAGTTCTGGAAATAAATTTAGATTTTTTTTTTTTTTTTAGAAGTCCTTTCCCAAATAGAACGGACCAATTTAATTGGAGACTCCTTGGTGGTTGAAGAAGAGCACTCACTTCCTTAGGCTGAAAATGTGGAGAAAAGAGAGCGCCAGGAGGGTAAAAGAGAGCGAGAAAAGAGAGACTACATTGAATAGTACAAAGTAGTAGTTAGTTGTGACGAGAGAATCAAGTTTCCAAGACCGGGAGATCCACTGCGGAAGCGACCAGAATGTGTCTAGAAAACAGGAGAAAAAAAGAAAAGAAGAGTACGGAGTATAAGACGAGAGAAATCAGGAGGGAGGAAATAATCACGCATATTGAGGCAATTGTTGGGGGCTGAAGTTCCATGGAGCCGATGCCGATAACTCCATTTGTTCCATGAAAACCTGCGATCTGATAGCATGAAAGCATGACACATGACTAATCCTCTTTTTATCCATGTTTTAGGTAAGGCTGAAGAAATGCTGTGTAATGCCGTGCTGCCTGAGGCCGTCCAAGTCCACTCCAAGTACTAGTCTAGTACTAAAGTTAGTCAAGTACTTCGTAGTAAGACTCAAAGTCTACTTCGTACGGAGAACTGCGTAGTTCAATTCCCAACCTCCAACTCTCGATGTGTACAAGTACATACATACTTGTACTTATTACTCATGTAGGAGAACATGAATCTATTGAAGTCTCCAGAACTTTTAAATCCATAAGAATAATCTGAGTTTGTTTGATTTTAATCTTTTCCCTTTCCTTTTCCTTCTATCCTTCTTTTTCTTTTCTTTTTTTTCTCTCTTTTCTTTTCTTTCTTTTCTTTTTTTCCCTTTATTTCCAACGAATGGGAGGTTTCTCGAGTATACATTTCTGATTCCTTACTCGGTTCATTGACATAAGTTCTTTCTTCCTGTTTTTATTTTTGATTATTGATTATTGATTATTGATTATTTATTTAATTTTCTTTTTCTTCTTTTTTTTTTTTTCCCCCCCAAACATCGCCACCATCCTGAACGTGTCGACGTCTCATCTCAACCAAAAAGTATTTTCTCACCCATTATCAAGAATCTGATCAGCTATTAGAAATCATCCATGGAAATATCCAAGAACGTGGTGGAAAATCCGGGGAGAGTCTTTATAGATACTACGGTCGTCACTCCCTCACTATCGTCATCGACTACTCCATGGCGTTCTATTTCGTTACTCGCTGCTGCGCCTTCGCAACCCTGGGCTCCTTTCTCTTTGGTTATGATTCCGGCGTGATTTCCTCTACACTTGATCAAGAAGACTTCCAGATTCGCTTCAATCATCCCTCCGATACCGTAACAGGTGGTATAGTCGCTTCCTACAATGGTATAGGCCCACCTACAGTCGACCCTCCGATGTCCGACATCTTCTAACCAGCATGTAGGGGGTGCAATTTTAGGTTCCATTCTAGTCTCATACATCTCCGATCCTTTTGGACGGCGTCTCGTCATTTTCATCGGAGGTCTTCTGGCGAGTCTGGGTGCTGCGTTGCAAGCTGGTGCCATTACTGTGGCTATGCTCATTGCAGGCCGGTTGATTGCGGGTCTGGCTGTGGGCTTGATGTCGTCCTCAATCCCAGTGTATTGTGTATGTCTCTTTTTCTTTCTTTTCTTTTTTTTTTTTTAATTCTGCCCTCTTATTGGTGTCGTTAGTCAAACTGACTTTTCTCAGTCCGAGGTTTCCCCTCCCCGAATACGCGGCTTTTTGGGTTCCATGCAACAATGGATGATCGGGTTGGGAATTGTTGTCGCTGTATGTGGTATCTGCAATCGCATGCCCGACAGTGCTTGAACTGATCTTACTAATCTCAACCAGCAATGGACCGGGTATGGCTGTTCCCTTCACACCGGTGATTTTACCTGGCGATTTCCGTTGGCCATGCAGGCGGTCCCCGCTGTGATCCTCTGCTGCGGTGTCTGGTTCCTTCCCGAGTCGCCGCGCTGGCTGATCGAAAAAGGCCGCGTAGAAGAGGGTCGAGATGTGATTTCTCGCTTGCTTCTGGATCGTGACAATTCTAATACCTACATCGTTGACGCCGAAATCGCCCAGATTACCGACAGCATCGCCGAGGAAAAACGTTCCGCTGTTTACTCCTGGCGTGAGTTACTATCACAGGCTCGGTGGCGCCATCGCCTGCTTCTTGCGTGCGGTATTCAAGCGTTTACCCAATGCTCGGGGACCAACATCATCTCGAACTACAACCCAAGCCTATACAGAACGTTAGGTCTGAAGGACAGGACCCCGCTCATACTGCAGGGTATATGGGGCGCGCTGGCTCAGTTCTGGAACACATTGTTTTTACTTTTCATTGACCGTGTCGGCCGTCGTAAGCTTCTCATCCCTTCCCTGTTCGGCATGGGTGCCACGATGTGCATAGAAGCGGCTTTAGCTCAGGCCAATGGTGGCTTCCGTGACCCATCTGCTAATCCGGATGCCGTTCGTGCCGCGATCTCCATGTTCTTTATCTTCTCGTTTTTCTTCACCAGCCTCGGCCTTATCTCCTGGATATATCCGTCGGAGATCTTCCCGACGACTATCCGTGCCCGCGGCTCATCGCTGGCAACTGCTACGAATTGGAGTCTGAACCTGGTCTTCGCGCAATGCACACCAATCGCGAGGTCGAGAATGGGTTTCAACTATTTCTACTGTTTCTTCGCTTTCAACTGGGTGGCCGCCGTCATCGCTTGGGCCTTCTACCCCGAGACAGCTGGCAAGTCGCTCGAGGAGGTCGAGCATATCTTCTCTCCGGGCTTTCGGGATGACGCAACTTCTCCTGTCTCGGGTATTAAGAATGATGTTGTTGCTGTCTCTAATACTGCAGACAGCAACTGGTCTCAAGAGAATCCGAGGCTTAGCGGCCATGCGAAAACATCGTAGGGTATATAGACCAAAAGTCAAAATAATGAACGTCTCGTTAGATCAGCAGGCCATAATTCCGAAACGTTTAACCGCCCGATATATAAGAGTTGGGTATAAAGTAGATTTATGACAGTAAAACTGACGAGGGTATCCAAAAACCAAGACTGAACGGTGACCATGCCCGGTCCGTTTCCTCCCCCTCCCAAAATCTTTTCCAACCTCTAAACATAGCAACTCCGTATTGAAAAATGCACGCCAAAATCTCAAAGATTGATCAACCCCGTCACTCCGTCAGAGCAGGCATGATATAGCTCGTTAATGGAGCGCTAAGGATCTCTTGCCGCAGAGCGTCTTCCCACGAAGACACCGAGGTCTTAAGATGTAATGTCAAACATGAAAAGAGAAAATCGTGAACATTCATCCAAGAATTCAGACTAAGCCGCTTCGCAACCTTGAGCATTCGGCCAGCAAACCATGGCCGCCCGTATTGTGTTTTAGCAATAGGAGAATACTGCGTGAAATCAGGTATGCCTTGCCCCTCCGGGGATAAAGAGAATATATCGAGGGTCGTGATACCATCCTTGCATTCGAGCATGATCTGGAGTAGTGCTTCGACAGATCCACTTGTGTTTACCTCACTCGCCAGTACCGCTTGCTCCAAGGTCCAGAGGAAGGTGTCCATATGCTGCGCGGAGTGCCGGTAATCCCAAAGACCCGCGTTAAGCATGATCAGTACAACCAGCCGCGCGACGAACTGTTTACGGTTTCCTGAGGCTGTAAAGCGTAAGCCGGGTGGTGCGACGAGGATGTTATAAAAAGCTGATGTTTCCTGAAACGCAATAAAACGCATTGGAGCTGAAACTTCGCTGTGGTGGGTTTGATGGTAGATAGAGAGCTGCTCACAACGCTTCAGGAAGCCGATGAACTCATCGCATTGATGCGCGATCTCATCTTCGGGTGTTAGAAACGATCTCGAGTAATTTGGGCTAGTGAGTCCCATGGGAGAGGTACTCCCCAGCGATAACAATGGCATTGGAGGAAAGAAGGACGGTGTTAAATTAAAGGCATGTGTGACGGGATCTTGCCACTGAACTTGGCCATTGAAAGGGTGTGTAATTGAAGGGTTATACTCGAAGAAAAAACTCGGCCCGTTTGTTTCATATCCGGACAGAATATAGTCTTGCCAGTTAATCAACATTCCCAACCGTGTATTCTCGAAGGCTGCCGGTCCACCTCGGGCACGGATCATTTCCCTTGCTGCCCGCATGTGTACCCAGCTGATTTGTTTGTGGCCTGGGCGAGGATCAAAGTCTTCGAGACCTGCAGCGCTGAGACATGCGATAATGGCAATATCAGAGATATCGCCTGGGTGGCTTGTCATGTGGTCTCGGAGCATGGAGATCGCGCGGTTGCGGTGAACAAGGGTATAGTCAGTCTCCTCCTCGTTGCGTACCCAAGCCCAGGTGTTTGCTGCATGTACAAGGATAGTGTTCTGGAATGTGACAGCGCCTTTCATTCCCTCTGGAACAAAAACCGCCGTGTACCAATTATGGGCTTTGGGAGAGCGGAAATGGTTGCCGTAAGAGCAAGCGGGCATTTCGTTGACGTAGAAATCAAACAACCTTTGACCTTCGGCATCTAAATCCATCGGTAGGCAATTAAAAGGGTCGGTCCGCGCCGCACTGAGGATAGTTTTTGGGGAAAGCGCTATGTCAGACGGAGAGGTTGGCGTGGATGACCAAGGAGACAAACTGCTAGACTCTGAGCCACTAGTTTGACTTCCGGGAGCATATTTGTCTAAAAGATACGGCGATAGCGGATAGCTCTGAAGCTGAAAGCAGGCATTGGCTGATAGAGATGTATATTCAGCAGATGCATAGCTCCCGACTCCAGGAATGGAATCTCGTTCAATCTCCTCCACAAAATCATCCTGAAATTCCTGGTCCCGGACAATTTTGATATCGGATTGTTGTGTTGACGACGACTCCCGGCTCTTCTGCTTTTGACTCATGTCGCTTGCCTTCTTTCGTTTTTCCGTCGCGTCCGCTGCAGATGCTCTCGCCTTTCTGGGGCGTCGGGTAGCTTTTGGTGGCGCATGGTGGCTTTCTTCTGCTGGGTTTTCAGGATCATTACTACCAGCCTGATCCGAAGCCCGTTTTTGGCGCATGTATTGTTGCATCACATGGCGCTTGACTTGGGTTAAGTTGCTTCGCCTGTTGTTCGAAGCATCGATAAATTGCCACTGCATGTCCGGAGATTCCGTTGCAGACTTGGTTGAATCAGTGCTGTCAGGCGCATTATTCGACATGGCTTTGGCTCTTTTTTTTTTTTTTTTTTTTTTTTTTTTTTTTTTTTTTTTTTTTTCTTTTCTGTTTTGTCTAGTAACCCTCTGGGCCAGCACAAGTCGAGTCCTGCCAACAATCACGTGCTTGCCTCTGTTGCACCTCGGGAAATGACGGTTGCGGAGCTTTCTTCAGTATGGTATGTGTGAGTGGGCTTTGTATGATCAGTAGTAACAGCACCCTCAGAGCATTGTGAAACGTGCAACACAAAGCCTCAATGCTATTTTAGGTCACACACGATGTGAGTCTCCAATAGGAACAAACTAGTTGGATAGTCAGAAGGCACAGTAGCAGGCAACTTAGAACAAGAAGAACTAGTGTGAGTGATTGATGTGGTTGTTGTGAAAGAGCCAGAGTGAGAGCGAGAGTCAATCAATCGCCTTGGCGTTCCAAAAAGAATGTTAGTATCTGTACAGAGTACAGAGTACGGAGTATATCCTCTTCATTTAGAGTTTCTGTCAATCCCCGTTCAAGAAGTGTTCAGTTCAAGGCGATAGATGGCGCTGCTACGGGCGACTAGTTAAGAGAGATGGTTTTCTCTGCGACTGTCAGTGATTGATTATAAATGTAGGGTTGCATTTGCCTCCCCAGCCATTAAAGTGACAGTCAATACGGACAGGTAAAAATGATGACATGAGGTGACCCTCGAGGAACCAGGATGTGGAGGTGGTGGGGGAAAAGAAGCCACACCGGAGTGAAAGAGAATGGAAATAGAAATTGAAGTAAGAATCATGTGGCAATAAGGTGAATAAGGTGAATGAACCAAGGCAAGGAATATTCCTTGGTAATGTAATCACTGTGTATTAAGTTAGTCAAATAGTACTAGTCATCGTAACTAACGGAGGTTAGATTAGACATATTTACATACAATACGGAATACTCCGTACTGCAGGTAATTAACAGTCCAGTCTGGTCTTAGTGCTGCATTCCTCGAGTCCTAGATTAGGTATTTGTGGATACCCTGCAAGTACTCCGTACATACATACATACTAGGTATCTACATACATACCCACATTATTTTAGTCGAATACCTTACTCCGTACACCATCCAGATAAGACTCTTGTACTTGGGGCCTGGGGTCGCATACACTGCCTCCTTTTGGTATTTTGCACGATCGCTGATAATAACACCATCCAACTTCCCAGTTTCTTAGCCCCTTTCCCGGAGTATCTTCTCGTTTCTCCCTTACTAACTTGAACAACTCCACCGGGTGTACTCCGTAAGGGTCGCTTCTTTTAACTTTGGCCCCATGCAGTGATGGAGTACCTAATACCGAATAACCTTTCACCCCGAAATTTGAATGCTAGAAACAGGAGCGCTATCTACTCCGTACATTTCAATTCGTCTTGTTATCCATTCCTATATAAGCTTAACTAGGCGACTGCCGTAACCAAATCAGCATGGTTCGATGCTAAGGAAACCTAGGAAGATTCAATGCATCTGCACTACTTTGTACTATCTCTCAATTTCTTGGCAGTAGATCAGATAACATGTGGCCAGTGACTTTAATCAAGCAATCGCTGCAACAATGATCCTTTCCTGTGGTACAGAACAACATTTCCCTACCAGTTTAACCGGCCACCTTATCCAAGGAAAATGTCTAGTCCTAGTCCCAGCAGGAAAATGGTACTCATGAAGCGTTTGACATGATAGCAAATCTTTCATGGTTCAACAAGTTCAAGTTGCCAATGTTGTTGAATGCTATCATGTAAGTGTGATAAGTGTTAAGAGGCTTCTATGTCGGACTTACCACACACCGCCTTCATCTAAAGTCCGCGGGCAGAATTTGCAAATCCTGAAAGTATTCTGAGCTCCCCGCAAGGCAGCATGAGAGTTGACCACGTGTATCTACTCCCACAGTTCCTGGCCTTGATCCTGGAGGTCGATATTTTTTTGATCGCCTCCAAATCTTTTTACCCCTGTGAATAATCCCTCCTACCTCGTCCCACCTCCCATTCGCGCTCCTATTACTAGTTCCGCATTCATCTCCGAACCCCGTTGCTACCATAATCAGTCACTATCAAAGACACAATATACATGAACACCTTGATACACTCTCACAGCTGTACACATTTCGCGTGATTTTTCACGTTAGTGACCTTGCACCAGCTTCTCATGATGCCCACACTAGCCATCACGGGGTCGACAATTACCGCATAGTCGACAGAACAGACTATTCCAGCTCCTGTGCCATAACTGGATCTTTCCTTGGTTTGATTTCGGAACATTTTTATATTGCTTGTTAAGTCACTTCTTGGTGACGGAAAGTTGCGCGATGGCTGGCGGGCCGGTCAAATCTGCTGGCGTCAGTCAGGGAAATGCCTCCAATGGTAATGATACGACAGCTATAAACCCATATGAGACAAATCCTGAAAACATACAGCAAGATGACCCCTTTCTTAAGCAAAGCCCTCATTACGGCCGTTACTCCCCGCGAGACGATGATTTTAAACCCCGCTACGATCACTGGTGGCAGTCGGACCCCGATGCGATTTCTTACTGGGAACAGATAGTGAGGGATACGTGGACTCCAGAGAATTCCTTGAATTTGCCAGATGGTCGTCAGGCTTATGCTGCTGGCGGTATAATAATTAGAGTTGATAACGACGATGTGGTTGAAGCAACAGCCGAAAAGTATTCTTGCGCCAACGCGAATGAACTGAGCGCATCAAGGAAGGCAGAGGATGTGCTCAGGACACTTAATGTTACCGTACCGGTGATACACTTTTGTGGGACAATTGACGCGAAGAATGTCACCGTGGAGTCCAGGACTCCTGGGGTTTCTCTTGAGGTTGCGTGGAGATATCTTAGCGCCGAGAAAATCGACAAATTCAAGCAAGAATGCTGTCGCATTCTAGAACACCTCGGTAGCATCGACCCCGCACCGGACAGTCCGTCATATGTCTGCAGTGGGCTCAATTCCCAGCTGCCACCTGAGATACAGGAAACAGAGAGGGGTATACTGTTTCAAGAGAAAGGAGAAAATGAGACACTGTGTCTGGTGCACAACAATATGACTCCTTCCAACATAATCGTGAATGATGACCGAGTTGTTGGTATCATCGGCTGGCGACACAGCGGATTTTTCGGGTTCGAAAGGACCGGCACGATACACCGACAGTTCAGAATGCCAGGGAGCTCTTCACTAGGGGCGGCCGGTGCCAAGATCGAAGATACACATGTTTGGGTTGATCTTTACGAGAACCTTTCAGGCACGAAAGCAGGCTCTGAGCTTGAGACGAGTCAAGATATGCGAGGACCACATGTCAAGACCGAACCCTCAAGCATGACCCTGGACAAGGTTCCCGCGAGTGAAGAAACCGACAATAAATCTATATTGTCCCAGATCGATGGCGCAAATATGCTCGGGGAGCACCCGACACCGAAGAAAATTGCCGATCTCAAGCACGGAAGAGGGTCACGAGCATCGTCGTCCGATCGGTCATCACCAGCCAATTCTGTGAAACCTAGTTCATCAGGTAGAAAGTCAACTCCCAGCGGTGGGAAGAAGGGTACGGCAAAGAAGTCTACCGGGAAAAAGCGCAAGATTACCGAAGAAGACGCCGAAAGTGCCGACGGCCACCAATCCAACACTCCATCATCTCGTACCAGCAAAACACCGGGCGCGAAGAAGCAAGGCTCAGCATCTGTGGCGGGCTCGCCGGCACCCGAAAGCAAGAAAAAGAGCGCTAAAGCTAAAAAGGGCCGTAAGAAGGCTGCAGCAAGGGAAGAAGGAAACGATGACCAAGAAGTTTCAACTGACGAGAACGAATTGTTCTGCATCTGTCGTAAACCTGATAATCATACATGGATGATCGCTTGCGATGGGGGGTGTGAGGACTGGTTCCATGGAAAGTGTGTTAACATTGATCCGAAAGACGCAGACTTGATAGATAAGTATATATGTGAGTTGCCTCGCTCTATTTATCTCTCTCCCACGTTTTTCTCTTTGAATTTCTCTGCTACTAAACTGCCGGTGTTGCTTTTTGTGATCGTCACTTTTCGCTAATGTTAAATTAGGCCCCAATTGCAAAGAGCAGGGGAAGGGGTGGACCACATGGAAACCAATGTGTCGGGTGCCCGCTTGTCGAAAGCCAGCTAGGTTTAACAATAACAACCCTAGCAAATACTGTTCTGACGAACATGGACGGGAATTTATGCGTCTGAAAACGCAGCACCTCAACATGAGTCCGGACCCTGATAACAAGAAGATGGAAGACCTTGGGAGCAGAGGCGGGGTTCTCACTGCTGGTGATCTCAAGGCCGTGGTAATGGATGTGTCCTCAGCGGCGGTATTCCGTAAGCTTGGTGAACGGATCGTCTCCCCACCACCAGATGACCTTGACACGGACCCAAAGGCGAAAGATAAGAAAAAGCTTGGATTGGATGTCGCTCCTAATGACCTCACTTACTCATCCAACGAGGCATCGAAGCTCGAAGAGTTACGCAAACGGCGTGATGACCTGCTTCATCGCAAGGACATGCTGAATGCGCGTAGCACATTCCTGAATCTTATCCGTCAACGATCCAAGAGTGTACTAGAACGGTTGAAGCAAACTGAACCCAAAGGCGGATGGAAGGACATCTGCGGGTTTGACTCACGGTTAGCCTGGTCTGATGAGGAGTTCGACGAATGGAGATTATCGGAAGTTGGGGCAAAAACACTAGAGGATGGTACACCGGAGGCGCTGGCGTCTAGCTATCCCGAGACGACCGATGCGGAGGGTGACATTGTTATGAATGGCGTCAAACCAGAAGAGGACGAGACTAGCAGCCTGACTCGAGGTGTTTGTACCAAGAAGCGCTGCGAGAGACACAAACAATGGGTCAAAGTTCAACAACAAGAGATCTTATTTGAAGAGGATACAGTTAGCCAGGATCTCTCCAAGTGTGAAAAGGAAGCACAAAACGTTGTGGAGAGAGCTGTCCTCAGGATGTGGGCTGAGAAAGAAAACGCTCAAGTTGGAGGTCAGTAAGGGCAATCTATGGCCGTACATCGGCGATATATCATGGTGCATTTCTACAATGCTGTTGAAGGTGATTCACATAACTGATACCCTTGTTCGCGGAAGGAAAGAAATTTCAGGTATTCTATAATGGAGTTGGCGTCTATGTCTGGTAGTTCCATGCGGGCCGCAGGTACTATTTCGGTGGTGGCGTAATAGTTGTTAATATATAAAAGAAATGGTCTGCTTGAGACACAGTTGAGTAGTCAAGAATTTTTGGGTTGAATTAGTAACGCTCAGTAGTATCCATCCCACGATCATCGACATCGGAGGTTAGTTGTTTGCTCTGGTAGGGCCCGACTCGGTGGTTCATGCGTTTCGTTTATCCCAGATGCACCATCTCCCAAGACCGCCGCCTACCCTATCTTTAATAATTTCCACCAAGTAAGTGGATTTAACCGTCGACAGGAGAAAATGAGTATCAATTCCCTGCTCCAGCGTTCGCATCAAAAGACTCGGACACAACAATGTCTTACTTGCGTGAAATATAGAGTAGATGCCGTTCTCGCGCGAAGTCTGCGGGTTGTACCCTTGGTTTCTCCATTGCTGTATTTGGCCAGAGCCCGAAATAACGTGGGTGTCGGACGTCATCGTCCCAAGCCCACTACTATTGACAAGTATCACGGATAGGAAGGAGCTGTGAATTCGAGATAATTGTGTCAAAGTACGCAAGACGCTTGACAGGGCTGCTGTTCCTCTGACCATGGAAGACGCTCGGATAACTCCTTCGGTAAGAGTGTCAAGTCCGGCAATGACGAGGAAGACAGGGCACCCATCATTTTCTGTAAAGTGTGTTTTACAAGGCTGCTGTGGCTGTCGTTCGACTTGATACCTATATAGAGTATCTGAGACATCACCTATCGCTTGTACAGCGGCAGCCAAATCAAAAACAGGGAATAACTGGACAGAGTCAAGACGCGATATTGCTTCATCACGAGATAGTACAGGTTTCTGAGATTCGCATAACAAAGACTGAAGTAGCTTTTGTGGAGAGAAGATATCCAGATTTGCAGGGTGGATTATATATGCCCTAGGGATAGAAACTGGAGATGGTGAGATTTTGCACAGCTGCGCTGTGAGGATTGATCGTGAAACCTAGTCAAGGATAATTAATCATCAGTTGAGTTGGTGGTATCCGTAAAAACCCAGGAGTAGGAAGAATTTCGGAGCCGAATTAAGGGCAAGAGGGAGACAGAGAGATAATACTTGGCCTATAAATTCATTGTCATCGTCATCGTGATCTCTGCTCTGATTTCTTAGCCTTGAGAGCCCAATGACGGTCCCCTTTCGAAAGACGCTGTCTGCACAATGTGTGAATGCTTTATAAACATCATCTTTGAGATCCCAGGTTCCTAGGGTAGTTTCGTGGAGCTGGTGTGATTGCGGTAAAAGAGAATGGGCGAGAGTTGGGAGAGCAGGCGGAGAACTATACGAGTGGGAAGAAGAGGCCATCATGATCTTGGACTCAAACTTGTCTTGTGCGGCAGTTCTTATCCAGACTGTTCCTAACAGGTGTCAATCTTCTAGTAGCGGCTCTATCCAGCTATGATGGTGGTATTTTGGTCTAGATAACGATCAGCTGAAAAGACATCCGTAGCTAATCTGCGAAATATCCCGAATCATGTCAAAAAGGCGAGAAGAGAAGGTTGGGACTCCGGTCCACGTGTTGTGCGGCCTTATTTCCAAGGCATAAACAAAAATTATCCTAAATGATCGTTTTGAGCTGGTATACTCCGTACATACAATCTTCTTTAGCCCTCTATATGACCCTCTATATCGAGACACGACCCGTTATAGCGGTTATAAAGGGACCCTGGCTACACAAGCCCAGTGTGTTTTTCAAAGTTGGAGTCATTGCTAAGTTTACCCCCATATGAAGCAAGGACTAAAAAACGAGTAAATCTAGACAATTGCTTTGACTCTTGCAGCCGCAAAGTTCCCAGATTTGAAGTCCTTCTTAGTCCAAGTCCCTTGACCATCATGGATCCATTCACTGTCATCTAAGATATCACCGAGTATAGAAGATAACTCGGGACGAAGAGGGTCAAATGCATAGTCGCAAGCACGGAATACGACAAGGCTACTTCTGTTGCCCAAATCCCTCACAGAATGTCCGATAAGTGAATAACCCGTTGCAATTTCCATCCAAGGATCACTAGGATCCATAGAGCCTCTCTGTTCTAGCTCCGTGGCCTTGTCGCCCTTGGACGGTGCGAGCTGGACACTGAGTGACCGTAGATTCTCCATCAGTTCCACCACATTCAGCACTAGTTTAACATGATTAGAGAATGGGAATACGGCCGTATACCGGAAGGATGTCAATTTGTTGAGCGCAAGGGGCAAGGTTAACTTTTGCGAGCGGTGTTTAATGTGTGTCAATGAGCCCCATTTACTGAACATGGAAGGAACCTGAAACAAGAAATACTCATAGTGGTTGTAAGCTTTGAGAGAAGACGACTCATTGAACAGTAATGAGGACCACTTTCCAGCTTCAAGTAAAGTTGAGCATCTTTCCAGATGAGAAACCGGGGCAGGGTCGAAGTTTCGAGTAATCCGTTCCAATTGCAGGATTTGGAGTGGAACTTCGAACGCCCAACTATGTCCTTCGAATATTTGTGCGCCCATCATCTTGCCAATAAATGAAGGCGGCGCAATGACGGTAATACGCTGGGGATCGAGACGGGACAATACCCGGCGCCACCAGAACGGACCTTCACGATCGTCTGGGGAGTGTCTCCCTCGAACCACAGCTGAGATTACATGTCGAGCTAGGTCTAGCGCCGATACAAAAGATAAAAACTCATCTACATCTTGTAGATCAAAACAAACGTACGAGAAAAGTCGCGGTCGTGTAACCTCCAGCAGTCGGGAAGAAGTGCGGGAGAGGTTCTTCAGGTCACGGGACCCAGACTTGACGATATTACCCCTTGGTGGTTGGTGTAGCTTGGCTAAAGAAGGTGGTAGTGATGACAAATTGGAGATGATCTCGTCAAGAAGCTCGTTCGGTAAGGTTTCAAATGGCGAGGACATTATCGCATAGGACCCTGTAACAACAAGGAGATCAGCGTTTAATGAATCTAACCATTTTCGTTTTCGAGGGAATCCCCATTGGGAACAGCTTTTGAAATTCCAATCGACTAAGCGGGGTATTTGGTCTATACCGCATCAATGATGGTGGTGGTGATAGTATGTACATTTGTGATATACTCTAGTAAATTGAATGAAGATGGTGATTTCTGAAGTCACGGTTCAAGGCAGAGAAGGACTGCCACTGGTGTTGGCGACCCCACATAAATTATACATAAAATCACTCTTGAGCCCCACCATCACTTCTCATTGTTCAAACTTACTTGAAGATCTACTAATTATTAAGTTGATAAAAGGAAACAAGTTAAAGTACTAACTAAATTATGCTACCTTTCTAGGGAACTTTTTATGAAACAGAATATCAATAATAAAATATTGGATATTTACTAGTATTTAAAAAGACTGTATAGGAGTGTGAAGTTTGGACAGTAAAATAAATAAATAAAAAATTTGTATCTATTTTATCTTAACGTGCAACCAAGCATTTTTAACCTCACACGCTAGTTAGCCATGCAAACCAGTGATAACATGATTTTATGATCTATCAACTGTTGCAGTAGCATTGCTATAGACAGAGCTTCAACATCTTAAGTCGATTACAAAGAGACACCGCCAGGAACGAATCCAGAAAACTTCAAGTACCAATGGTTGGTAGAAGATTTAGTCGAGTCAATTCTTCCCCCAAATTTTAAATCTTTACTACTAGTGCGATTGACGATCGTTGTCTCTCGCAGGTCTTTGAAACCGTCCGTCCACTTATAGTGATGTGTCAATTCCATTATAGCCATTTCAATTAACGTTATCTCACTGAAGTTACGACCTCCGTATCATTTTATTTATTAATCATCCAAACAACGAATGCGGTGGCAAACCTCCGCTTCCACTTCTCCTTGACTCAAGATGTGGAGAGAACCTCAAAAGCGGTGGGGCACTTCGGGATATGTGGAAGCATTCGGGAGTTGATGATAGGTTCAAGTCGTGGGGAAGGTGAATGAACTCCGACTCTGCTTGGTCCGAGTTCGGGGCCCTTCTTCAGTGGTCACTCTCGAGAAGTTAACAATTTCCTCCTCGTGATGGTTCAGTCTGTCTCCTAACATCCTACTGCATCCAGGACTGGAAGTTTGTAACGGATACTAAATCAAGATACTTGAAAGAACTACCTCAACCGATACTGACAACCCTTCTTCTTCTTCTTCTTCTTCTTCTTCTTTTTTTTTTTTTTTTTTTTTTTTTTTTTTTTTTTTTTTTTTTTTTTTACAGGACTTTTCACCATGGCCTCTCAGCTTCACCACAATCCTCCCTTCCGTGCTGAGCACCTCGGTTCGCTCCTTCGTACCAATGAACTTTTAAGGACAAAGACAGCCTTCGAACAGGGACAGGTCCCCCAGACTGATCTTGTTGCTGTTGAGGACAAGGATATTAAGGAGATTGCTGAAACGCAGAAGAAAATTGGCTACGCCGCCATCTCGGACGGAGAATACCGCAGACACAGTAAGGGAGAGCTTGGTCTTCTCTACTGTGGGGCATGTTGCTAACGACGCTATTTGTATCTAGTGTTCTGGGGATCCTTTTTTCCTGGACTCGATGGATTTGACGAAGTTAAAGACATCGATGCGGATGTATTCCGTCCTTATGCTCCTGATGTCGCTGCTTTCCTCGAGGCTGGAAACAAACCTGGTGAAAGTGTTATCTGCACTGGCAAGATCAAGCATGTTGGGAGCACCTATGTCGATGATTTCAAGTACCTGGCAAGTGTTGTCCCTCCCGAGGAGGTTAAAAACCTGAAGATCACCCTTGCTGCTCCCAACTGGTATCACCTGAGGTACAAGGAGGGGAAGGCCTACCCCAAAGATGTGTACGCCTCTGATGATGAGTACTTCGGCGACATTGCCAAGGCCTATCAGGAAGAGCTTCGGATCTTGTATGATGCGGGCTGCAGGAATGTGCAGTTTGATGACCCCAATCTTGCTTGTGAGTCCCATGGCTATAATTGCTCGGATGTTAGGTAGTGAAATGTTGGCTGACGATCCCAACAGACTTTTGCTCGGAGAAGATGCTTGCGGGTTGGAAGGCTGATCCATTGAACGTAATCTCGGCGGATGAGACATTCGAGAAGTACATCAAGCAGTACAACGATCTGCTTTCCAAACGCCCGGCTGATTTCCATGTTGGTGTGCACATCTGCCGTGGTAACTTCGTCGGTAGCCGTCACTTCTCTGAGGGAGGCTACGACCGGATCGCCACCAAGCTTTTCAGGGAGCTCAATGTGGACACATACTACCTTGAATACGACACCCCTCGCGCTGGTGGATTCGAGCCTCTGAAGGAGCTTCCCAAGCACAAGAACGTCATTCTGGGTGTTGTGACCAGCAAGTTCGCCCAGCTCGAGGACAAGGAAGAAATGAAGAAACGCATCTACGATGCTGCCAAGATCATTGCAGAAGGCAATCATATCTCCGTTGAGGAGGCCCTGAAGCAAGTCGGTGTCAGCCCACAGTGTGGCTTCGCTAGCCACAGAGAAGGCAATGCCATCGACTGGGACGGCATGATTGCCAAGCTGAAGCTTGTCCGAGAAATCGCCAACGACATCTGGCCTAATGAGCTTTAAGTAATTTTGGACAGTGTGTTTTGATGTCGATTTTCAACAATGAGACGGACTCGGATAGGTGGCCGACGATGATTATGTGGATGAACGTGACGAACTTTTATACACTGTGTATAGAGAACTGACTACTAGTAATACTTCTGCTTGTGGAAATGATGGGATCCCTTCTGGATAGTATATCATCATATTAGTATATATACTAATACCTGATCAATTAGTAATAAATGATTCAACTCAATCTCAATTCTAAATTCGTTGCCCTTTGGCATGTTTGCGTGTCAATATTGGCTGTGCTTCAATCAATACTAATATGTCTAAGGGGGGTTAGTATATAAAAACATATAAACAAGTCAATGTTGCTCCGCTCTTGTTGGATCTCCTGCACCGTTGTAATTGTAAGAAAAAGAAAGAAACCGAAGTTGAAATACCTTACGAGATGAGGTATCGATTCGGTAAGTCAATCGAAGAGCCAATTGCAATTAACATACAAATCTAGTGAGGGTTACAATGTTCTATGGTTGGTCAAGCCACTGATATAACTAGCTACTAGCGTCCAGTTAAACAAAGAAACTTAGGTACTAGTAGTAACGTATGAGCTCATTAAGACTAGGTGTATGGTACCTAACGCACCTCCGACAGTCGATTTGGGATAGAAAGGATTGAAGTTGTCTGGTGTGACTGGCGTCAAGTGCACAATGCTGGTTAGCAGCTCCTGCCACTGAGTACCTCTCGATTTACTCTTTTTATGAGGAACTGGTGTACCAGTGAGGTCTGAGGCTACATGGTAGCTTTGTCTGATTACCAGGTATGTACTGTACTATAATAATAAGTTCCATCCAGGGTTCTATATAGGGCCATTAGTGGCTTGGCTTGCCATCGAAATTTAGATATGTGCGGCTGTTAGGAGGTCTCATAGGAGATGTGACCCAAGTGGTGTAGAAACCCTTCGCCAAATTTTGGATTAAGAAGCGAAAACGTATTAAGCACAGGGATGGACAATTTCACTTGGGGGTCAGTGTATGTACATGTGATTATATGCAGTGGCAAACGGGGGATATGCAAACATAGGAAAAGCACATCTTGTGCATGTTGGTCCAAATTTCCTTCTATATTCAACTCAATGTGTCTACTCAAAGAAAAAGCAATGCGATGAAAGAAAATGATAGTCGAAGGACGGTGAGGGGGAAGTATTAATTAAAGAAGTATTTAAATGGCCCGCATGGGAACAGTGAGGGATATCATGAAGAATTAAGGAAATGAAATGAGTATGAGAAATGGGCAAAGGATGCGCACGAAGGGAAATGTAAACATACTGCAAATGCTGCGTCTTCTGTCATCAAAGCGAACATGAACGAAAGAGGCCGGGCGATATAAAGAAATGTTATACACGAGGCCCATACGAGTGGGCTCTCTGGAGTCACAATTCAAATGATTGGCGGCTGTAATAGATTTACTTCTGGGGTTGTGTTTTCACGTTGTTGGAAAGCCAAGCCTGCGAGCGTTCTATGTCAGGTCTTGGACAGGTTAGGCACACGAGGGGGAAGACTTACGAGTCCTTCGAAGATACCAGTCCCCTCAGTAGCAACGCTAGGTACGACATACCACAGCTTATCCTTCAGCTTGTTGAGTTGCAGCGAGTTGGTGATATCTTCGGGGCTCAGATCTGTGGAGAAACGGAATCAGTGCACAGCAACGCGGTGACAATACTTTGAGATACATACGGCCTTGGACATCCTGTTTGTTCGCAAACACCAGTAGAAGAGCGTCTTTCATTTCGCGATCGTTGATAATTTTGTGCAGTTCGGAGCGAGCCTCTTCCATTCGGGCCGTGTCGCTGGAGTCAACCACGAAGATCAACCCTTGCGTTCCTACAGAAATGCCAACAAGGTCAGCAGTTTATTCGGCGGGCTTGAAAAGGCCGGGTGGATCGCAATGGATCGTACCGGAGTAGTAATGTCTCCATAGCGGCCGGATCTTGTCCTGACCACCGACATCCCACACATTGAATTTGACGTTCTTATACGTGACACTCTCGACATTGAAACCGACGGTAGGAATAGTGGTGACCTCCTGGTTCGTGAGTTTAAGTTTGTAAAGGATGGCTGGTGAAGGCAACCGTTAGTTCAGCCAGTTTCTCCATAACACATAGTATAGTAGGTCGAGTCAGGGGCATCGACTTACTGGTCTTGCCAGCAGCATCCAAACCCAACATCAAAATCCGCATTTCCTTCGTCCCAAAGATCTTCCCCATCAATTTGGAAACCTGACCACCCATTTCGGCGAGGGATTATTGACTCCTGAGGTCACCGATAATAAAAAAAACGTAGATGTGATGTGGTACTACTGCTGGTTGAGCGCGGTAAAAGATTCAATTGCTGTCGGAGACACGAGCAGGGGAGGGGGGATTGGGATTGAAAAGTGTGAAAAATCCCGCTGTAAGGCAAATCACTCCGTCCTGTCAGTCTCCATGTCAACCAAAGCAATCTCAATCGTGACCATTGCAGGAGGGGACGCAAGGTAAACAAGACAAATCAAACTTACCTGTTCAACGAAGAGGAGGCGATAGAGGAAGAAGAACAGGGGGGACAAGGAAAAAAAGCAAAAAGTAAAAAGAAAAGAAAAAAGAATCCGGGCTGGACTAAAATGCAACGATAGAAAAGAAATGAGTGAATGTGGCAGAAGGGAGCGAAAGTGAAATGAATAGTTTAAATTAATCCCAGAGTTTCAAAAGGCGACGATCCACACGAGGTCTGCGCGCTGGCCAAATTTGACTCGGACTCCGTAAAAGGGGCTTTACCTGCATGACTAAGCCCCACGATAGCTGCCAAGCATTTCGGTTGTTTCTAGTAGATTATTAGCAGTTCATCGTGATATGGCAATATTGCAATATTGCCGGTCAATAGCCCCACGTACCTTGTATGTATGTATGTACATACATACATACCCCCCTCCCCAGCTTGTCAAATTGTCACTTCAAAAAAAAAAAAATTAAAAATAAAATAAAAATAAAAAAAATAAAAAAAGAATCAGGGTCTGCATCAACTGGTCCCTCCCCTCTCATCACTCCAGGCTCCAAAATGTTTCCCTTCCCGTCAGGTGCGACCGTTATCTTTCAAGGCTGGCTTATGGTGTGACCATCTTGAGACTTCTCATGTGGGATATCGTAGACTTGTGTTTCCATTCTGATTGCTGTCCCTCTTGAGGCGTATTTCCATAGCTTGCGTGTTCCAATGGTATCCTGTTCTCAGGTCCTGTACTCCATATGTATGTAGTAGTAGTACTTCAGACTTGAACTGCGGAGATGTCATGATGCCTGTCACGGGCATGGTACGTCATGGGCCTAGAATCATGAGGTCACCTGCTCATTTCAAATTCTCAGCATTTTGAACACCAGCAAACAAAGCAAAGTCTCGTGCTATACAAAGTACAGACATCTAGATGAATAATTATGTATATATATATCTCTCTCTCTATGTGTATAGTGATATCTTCATTCTCCTGTGACAATATCAATATCCTCCCTACAAACATCCCCTCTATTCCTTGTTCATTGATTCCCTGTTTAATACATACAACTCACAAATTGTAATATGGCGGACGTTTCGAACGCCATATTACGTCGCCGATCGTCTCTGCGTCAGCAGCGTCGTCTCTCGCTACAGTTTGATAACAATTCATGGGCAGCACCTCCCTCTGGAGTATGTACATACACACATCTATTTTACTATTTTGTCTCCTGAGCTTTGCCAACCCAAACTAATTTAATCAACTAGACCATTTACGCCGGTCTATCGACATTACTCGAAGATGGAACGCTGACAATTGCAATCGCCATTCGCGATACCACATACCTCATAGAATTCATCCAGGAATCGTTCCCCCTAAAGGACCCCCACCCCCTATGTTCCGTGCTGGAGAATTTCGTTATAGATCAATTGCGAGAATTCAGTGATACCCATCTGGAGAAGTTCATCGGAATAGCAATGCCAGAGCGTATAGCGAAACAATGTCCCAGCCTATGTTCCAGGCTCTGGGCTGAGCTCGATATCATTCCTTTGGTTCTACCCGAGGGAGGTAGAAGGGAGGGAGATGACAAGTTCACATTCGGCATTCCCGATACAACAACCTGGAAGCTAAGAGGCACTGATGAACAGGCAGAATCCATGGGCCGCAAATGTGTTCGGTGGGCTCGACCCAATCCAACCTGACTGTGACGAATGCTAATGTGCTGTTCAGGTTGTTTGGTCCAGAGAACATCCCCTTGCTTCAGGTTGGCTTCCTTGGTATAGTAGAAGTCGATACTGCTTTCCATGTGCGCTTGACCAATCTCGATGACTTCCAAAAGACGGTCTACCCTAAGACATGGAACGCTGTTCAACATTATGCGAACGACCTCAAGGAAAGAAAAACCAAGATTGCCTTTTTCAGTGCTACTCCTCAAGGTGGAGGCGTAGCTCTCATGAGACATTCTCTTGTGCGATTCTCTTATTCGTTAGGGACCACTCTCACATGGTAAGGCTCAACCACCAAGTTCTTTGACTTCTCCGGAGGGCACTCGGACCTCATCTGATCGTGCAACCTAGGTACGTGCCCAAGCCACGACCGGGCGTCTTCCGTGTAACCAAAAACAACCACAATATTCTGCAGGGGGTCGCATCCCCAGAAGAGCGGTTGAGCAAGGAGGATTGGGCCCAGGTGACGGACTGGGTTATCGAGAATGCGAAGAGATACTGGTTGATCCCTGGGGGCCCTCTGCAACACCCTCAAGACGGAGGGGCTGACGTGGTGATTATTGATGACCCTCAGATGCCCGCGTTAATTCCTATCGCGAAGCGACTCGCACCGGACCGACCGGTTATCTTCCGCAGTCACATTCAAATTCGCAGTGACTTGATTGATCAACCAGGGTCTCCGCAGGAAGAAGCGTGGGGCCGGCTTTGGGAAGACATCAAACTCGCAGACATTTATATTAGCCATCCTGTGAAGTCCTTTGTTCCCAGGAATGTACCCAGAGAGAAGGTGGGCTATATGCCGGCGTCGACAGATTGGTAAGTTAGCCCCAGTCTGGTGCCCGCTGGAGAGTATGTCTGACAATCATTCTAGGTTGGATGGCTTGAACAAGAACATGCGGGAGTGGGATATTGCCTATTATGGCCGAGTTTTCAATGGGTTTTGCAGAAATTCCGGCATGCCCACTATCGACTACCCTGAAGGTGGGATAATGCTAGCTATGCACGGCAATTACGTTCGATGATCGTGAACTGATATCCGTCAAATCTGAGAATAGATGAATATATCGCTCAAATTGCACGGTTTGACCCGTCGAAGGGCATTCCGGAAGTTGTGGAATCGTACGTTAAGTTCCATCGGCGGTTCATAGCTGCGGTTCCCAACAGACGACCCCCCAAGCTGTTGATCTGTGGCCACGGCTCTGTCGACGATCCTGACGGAACGGTTATTTACGACGCCGTGGTCACCCACGTCGAGGAGAACCTTCCCCATCTCGCCGATCAGATCTGCGTTGTCCGCCTCGGTCCGTCGGACCAGCTTCTGAATGCCCTTCTCTCGAAAGCCAAGGTGGCTTTACAATTGTCGACGCAGGAAGGGTTCGAGGTCAAAGTGTCCGAGGCCATTCACAAGGGCACGCCGGTCATTGCCACCAGGGCCGGTGGCATTCCCCTCCAAGTAGCCGACAAGCAGAATGGCTTCCTGGTGGATGTTGGGGACACCGACGCAGTGGCCCAGCATCTATTGGATCTATGCACAGATGATGAACTGTATGAGCGAATGCATAGATTTGCCCTTAATCATGTGTGCGACGAAGTGAGTACGGTCGGCAATGCGCTGAATTGGCTTTATCTTGCCTCCAAACTGTCTAAGTCGGAAGAGGTCAAACCAAACGAGCGATGGATCAACGACATGGCTCGCGCCGAGGCAGGCCAACCGTACACCGTTGATGAGAGTAGATTGGTGAGGGAGCTTTGCCCACAGGATGGGGTGAATGAGTACTAAGCTAGACTGATGATATATCATTAATGACTGTGAATGAATCGCCACTCATGGATATTAAGTCGTTCATTGCCTGAATGTGTGAAATCTTTAAAACAATCCCATAAACCCACTGAACCAGGGGTTGTATAATACCAAGCCATTATCACTCCGACATCTCCTACCTGCCAACCAACCGATATCTCTCCCTGGCCATTCCCCCTTCGGCCCCTTCAACGCCGTATCCCTCCCCAACTTCCCCTACGATCCTCGCCGGCGCACCACCGACCACACACCAACTCGGCACCACCATCCCCGGCGCCACAACGGCCCCATCCAGCACATAGGCAAAATCCTTCAAGATAGCCATGCTCCCAATCACCGCATCCCTCCCCACATGCACATGATTCCCCACACTAGCCGCTTCAACAACCGCCCGCTCCCCAATAAACACATGATCCCCAATCTTCAGCGGATAAAACGAGTGCACGCCCCGATGCAACCGCGACGGGGGCCTCAACACCGCCTGTTTCGAGATATAGCTATAGCGCCCGATCGTAATAGCCACGGACGGCGTCGACGACACCGATTGTTGCTGATCACCGCTTGAAGCACTCGTACTAGATGTGGAGGTACGGTAGAGATCACCGCGGATGACGGCTTCGGCTTGGATGACGGTTTTGCCACCTAGGATGATATGCTGCGTCCCGTGAATTTGGGATCGACGGGAGATTTTGTTTCCAGTGTCCTATTTTTATTTTTATTTTTTTGTTTTTTTTTCCCTTGTCAGTTGGCTGCGCGAGACCTGGGGGGGAAGTTGACGGAGTGAGTGGGGTATGTACTGTTTCGATATATTCGCCCTTGGCGACTTTGGGGGGCATTTTGGCAGTTGTGGAGTTCCAGTGTCACTTCCTCCGTTCAACTCCGTATAGCAATTATTGATATGGAGTTTTGTTTTGGGGAGGTGGAAGGCGGTGTGGTGTCTCTCCGCTTTGAGTACGGAGTATATTGGGGTATTTTATCTGGGAAGGCGGTCGGTCTTTGTTTATCCGCGCCCCCTCAGATTGGTTTTTAGGGGGCCGTTCATATCCAATTCCACCAAATCCTGTCCAAAGTGTTTCAAATTTTCTGCCAAATTTATGTCAGACTTCGTCCCGACAGATAGATCGGATGTCTGAATCTATCATACTGTGACTCCACCCACCCCCAATCAATATGGAAGGAAACCGAATACACAGGGGGAACCCGAATAGTCTCGGGAATCATATCCGAACAGAAGTACGGAGTACGTACTCCGTATAAGGTAAAGCAAAGTAATAGGTACAGACCTACTCCGTACGACTAGCTAGTTTCATTGCCTCGTATCAATCCGCCCATCTCGCTGATAATAGATATCTATAATATATTCCTTCCATATATAGCTAACGATTCCTTTCTGAAAGGGGGAAATTTGAAGGAGGGGGGGGGGGGGGGGAACTCTCGAAAATGGATCAGAAATGGCCCCTCGAGAAAAAAAAACAAAGACATATCATGTTAAGACCACTGCAGCTTCATGGGTCCAACACCAGTTTCGCTCCAGATTATAGTAGAGAATAACTATTACTATTTACTAGATATGGGCTATCACGTAGTGGGGAAGGAAACTAGTAGCGCGTGATGCAGCATATATAGTAAACCGCGTGGTATGACACCGCAATCGGAGAGTATATAATATGCCACCTTGTCCCCTATTGCCATATTGGAGCCGGAAACCTACCTTAGTAACTTGTCAGATGGAGAGACAACCCATCTACCAAATGTGGATACGACGTGCTCACACTGAATAAACGGTACTCAAGCTACAACTGCCACGTCTGTTGCCCTAATGTACACGGTTCCATGAAGAATGATCCAAGACACTCCACATTTCCGTTTCACTCGCCTTGGTGATACGTACTCCTAGCCTTCTCAGTCAACATAGGGGAAGGGGTGAATGGACATCCCGTACTCCGTATTTGATATGGCTATGGGGGTAGTACTACTAAGAGATAGGTATACAATTGGAGGCAAGTGCAAGTCCTCCCTGTTTCTTTTTTTTATTTTTTAACAATTATGCTATCTTAGATGATGTATGTATGTACGGAGTACAGTACAGAATATAGGACTAGTCAAATGTCGGAATGGGTTTCCATTTCTTTTGCGTACTAATAGCGAAGATCAATTTTAGCACAGCAGTACTCCGTACCCATCCCAGTTACTACGTTTGTGGTAAATCGGTTATGATATCAATGTCGATCAGGCATACCAACATAGAAGTTCAAACATAACTTGGATATCTCGCAGATAAAATTCAGAACATTACTCAGCGCCGCCCAGTCTCAAGAAGTACATCGGTATTCAACCCCATCGGCAATTTAAGACGAGGTGAAGCGCTTCTTGGGAGTGGGAATGGCACCGTCGAAGTGGATCTTGAAGGCTGCAGAGGGGAAGAGGTTAGTCTCCTTTCTATCGAACCAAGGATGCACAATGGAGGACTTACTCGTTGGGAATGGAGAGTAGCTTCCCCAATCCTCGCGTAGATAGACGTAGTAGCCGCCCTCACGATGGATCTTCTTCAGCTGACCTTGAGGACCGGGCGCACACCGAAGGTTGTCCAAGCCACCTACAACACGCAGCATGGATGTCAATGCAACCAAGGTAGCTTCTTTGCCCAAGCCAGTATGTGGGCCGAGACCGAACTGGATGTATGATTCCAGAGGCCGGTCCAGATGCACTTCATTGGGGTCTGGGAAGGCCTTAGGATCACGGTTGGCTTTCACCTATGTTAAATTAGCCGGGCTCTAGCTGCAGGCCTTACGACCTACTCAGAAAGACGATACTTACAGCACCAATAAATACCTTATCGCCTTGCTGGATGTTGACATAACCCATCTCATCGGTCATGCCGATGTCATTCCGAGCCTCGTGGTAGGATCCAAATGTTCCATTGAGACGGAGGGCTTCCAGACAGTAACGCATCAACTTGTTTTCAGAATCTCTACTATCCTCCTTGGCAAGGCGGTTGATCTCAGGAAGATACTTCTTGCCCTCGGAAAGGTAGTAGTCGATAATTTGAGTGAACTACCGAAGGTATCAACAGCTAGCACCGCAACGAGTAAGAACAGAGGGAACTCACCATTTGAGCCTGGTTGTGGACCATCGCCACAGCTGTTGGCAAGACCTGAGAATATGTGACATCGGAAACGCCCAAGCCACTTTCTAGGAGCCTCTTGATAAGCTGGTCACCGTATTCCTTCAAGACATTGTGGTCATTGCGGAAACTGTCAATGACGCCGCTAAGGAAGCCCGGGGAGTTGATGGACTTGACGTGACCTTCAACGGATTGACCCAGCTGCTGAGAAACGGCGCGAGCCGCGTGATGCAGAGAGAACGACTTGGTCTTATCCACATCAAAGAAAATGCTAGAAAATATAACTGCCATAATCATAAAGATTTCATTGTCCGTGAAGACTCCACGGGAATTCTCCTTGGTCTTCAAGGGAAGGGAGAAGAGCTTTGAGGCAAAGTGCACAGGCGCCAGGTTTCCAACACTGCCGGAACGATCAGCTCCTAATTGCATTAGAACTTACATGAGGGTTTACTTACTCCCGAGTGATATCGATTTGCTTGATTCCCGCAAGATTTCCAGACTTTTCTTGCAGCAATTTGGCGGTGATGTCTTCATAGAATTCCTTGATGTTCTTTCGCCACTGATCATTATTCAACGACTTGCTCCAGAAATCATCATGTCCTTTAGCAGAGTTGAGCTGAGTAGTACCACTCCAGACCACACAGAAATCTTGTTCGCGTTCCAAAGCCAACTTGACATTGGGATATGACACCAAATTCACGTGAGGAGGTGTGAAGGACGGGCGATCGTAAGAGTAATGAGACTCCCTACCTAGGTTTTTCATAATGTTTCTATTCTCACTAGGGATGGTCATTGGATAGTGAGCATAGATAGAATCATACTTGAACCAATTCGGGAAAGCTCTGGTCGCGAGCTTATAGAAAACACATCCCTGGTTGACATTAAGGTCGTAACGGACCTCATTGTATCCCCAGTTGGTCAGGTTCCGAGGGTTGTAATCTATCTATAGTATATGTTAGATCAATGGGCTCTCTCTCTCTCTCTCAGTAACGACCAACGTACAGTGTAGAAACGGTCGCCTCGGACAAGAGCCACAGCATCAGACAAAATCGCTCGAGAAATAGTGTATGTAGGAGCAATTCCGACACCAGGAATCATAGGTTCTTTGGCCTCCTCGGCAACAATACCAGGGTAAAGTTCCACATAGTCTGGGTGCTCATAAAGATGACGAAGCGCTTCCGCAACTTCTTCATCGGAGTTGATATCCTCAAACCTCTCATATGGCTTCAAGCCGAAGAACTTGCGGAATTCGTTAAGGGAACCGACATTCCACCTACGTGCTTGATTTATCCCCAAAATCTCGACAGCCCTAAGTGCCTTGGGCACGTTACGTGCGCCGAAAGAGCCTATTTCGAGATGCTTAGTTCGTACAGTTCCACAAATAGTGTCGCGTTGATGACTTACCGGCAACATCCTCAACAGCGTTGGCCAGAATATTCACGAGCTCTTCATCCTTGAAGGTCCCATCCTCCTGGCGCTGAAGACCGGCAAAGGTACGTTCCGAAGGGTCTCTCGAAAGACCCTGTTCGTATTTACCAAGTCCCCTGATAAGGTCTGCAATTGTAACCTCAGAGGCGGGCTTTCCCATCAACTCCTCGTAGATCTTCTCAGTCCACTTCTCATCATTGGCGCTGATAGCGGAGTGCCAGCGATAAGCAAGATTAAATTCAACTGAGCATTGGTTACCCAGGCCTGAGGGTGTGGGTTGGTGGCCCTCCATTTGCGCCCGTGGATCCTACCTATGGTCAGTTTTCTTCACAAAGTTGAGTAGGAGTATCACACTCACCAGGCACCAAGTACTGTTGACCCTGTTCAAGTTGACGATCGTGCGAAGATAGTCATATAAGGTAATATTGATATATAAACCGCACGTGACACTGTGAACCGTCAGACAGTTCAAAAAGTGGCAGGATGTGCACTTACAGACGGCCGGTTTGGAAAAGATCTTCATCGTATTTCGTCCAAGCCTTCTTGGCCTGTTCTTCAGGGAGTTTAGGGCTAGGTTTGGTGAAGCGACCATTTTCATTGACTTCTGCCAGTTGTTCTACCACGTAGTTGTGGAACCTGATCCATAAACCTCCATTAGTGCAGCCCTTCATGGTTTAACCTGGGGACGACAGACCTGTTCAGCATGACCAACATGACACAACAAGCGGGAGGGAAAGCTTGAAGTCGAGGCTCGGAGAACGAATCAGGCTTCAGTTTGCCATCTTTATGTGTCCGGACCAAGTCTTGCTCCTCTTGGACGTCACCGTATAATATCGAGAGATCCAGGTAGCCCGAGGTCTTGTTAATGTGCGGGTTTCTGGGATCTGTCTGGAAGATATCTAGTGATTGGACTTAGCATGGAATCAAAGCAACCACCCCCTGGCATTGTTAATTCACCGTGAATGATCAAGGAGGCCCAATCAAAAAAGAGACTGGAAACTTTGTTCGGGTGAGGGTTGAACTTCTGGCGAGCGAAAAGGCAGTCAAACACCAAGCCTGCATCAGGTAGGCCACCAGGCTGAATGGTCAAGGGGGCGATTGTCCGCGCATAGGGCGTATTCGCAGCACCCAGCCATGGCAAAGTAGGGTTGTTGTTGGACCCATCGGCGGACCGGTAGGCATACTCCGGGCCCATGTATCTATGCTTGTCTTAGCATCTCCTCAATCAGGCATCAACTCTCCCTTAGATGATTGAGCTCACGATAGTGGCGGGTGGTCCAAAGAGTCCCATAATTCATTCAGAAATGCATTTGTCAGGTCTTTTCGCGTCTTCGAGTTTCCAGGGAGACCGCCAACGAGCTACGACACGCCAAGACAGTGTCAACCAACGCTATCATCTCAAATCCAACGCCATGCCATTGACTCATCTTACCTGGATAATTTTTTCCATCAACATTGTCTTATCATCAACGGGCTCGCCTTTGGCCTTCGACATAATCAGGTTCTTTGCGGTTGCAAGATCTTGGAAGCCAAGAGCGCGAAGGTCTTGCATGCGACTCCCCTGGTGCTCCTCGAATGTTGAGCCGTCCCCAGCCTGGTTGGGAAGCGGGCTCCGCGAAGCATGGAGAACTTGTGCATATTTATCGAACACTGAGACACCGTCCTCCGTCCTATCGCTGGGGTCCTCATTCCCAGACGGCTTGTGCACCGGCGACACTTTGGATTTGCTGTTATCTCCATTTACCTGGGTGTCATTTTGTTTGTTGTCACGGTCACCCTTCGATCTTTTGAAATTTGAAGAAATTCTTCGCAGCATTATGAGTTTAGATGTATGGACAAATGCGATAGGTGAACAGCTAAGGACAAGTAGAGCTTAAGGCACAATGCAGGGTATCAGAATTAAGGGCACAAGGATTAAAGAGGCAATGAAACTGAAGAGAGTATGGACCGGTAGCGTTAAATAAGACTTTTTATGCGTTGTGGTACGGAGCACCAGCTTTTAAAAGCAGAATATAGCATGGGGTCAAGATCGCTAAAACAAGTGTATGCGGATCTTGACTGTCGAATCCGATTGATAGAAACACTAATCAGACACTCTACTCCGTAGGGGTCGATTAATTATCGCACAGCTGAATTTGATCCCTGATGCTGTCAAGGAATAATACATGGTTGAGACCCACGGGTGGCGTAGGAAGGATCATGTTTGGTCGGTTGGTCCAGACTTTTGACCGGGAAAGAAAGTGGAGATGATACCTTAGGTAGGTAGTCAGAGTAGCGAGTCAAAGGGGGGTTGGTTGGCATCGACCGAGCATGGTACGGATATAGTTTTGTTAGCTAGTCATAGACGACGCATTGACACCGGGGTCATGGAAGGGATCTGTAGGTGCGGAGGAGTTGATACGGAGTAATTCTTCGCTGTCTGCCAGTGAGTAGTAGTACGGATACTCCGTACAGTAAGTTAGGTAGATAACATCAGCCACCAACAAATCTGGAATCTGCAGCGATCGCTTAGATGGGGCCAAGTTGATAAACATGGCGAGGTGGATCCGTGTAAAAGGGAGCTCCACCTTAGGTACGGAGTACTAGTAGATACTAAGTACTGTTCGTACTGGTTCATACTGGTCCAAGCTCTCTAGAACATGGAACATGGGCATACCTCATGCTATCCATAGGCACGATGTGGATATCGGACGAACCTGAATCAGTCCACTGTATCTACTCCGTACGGAGGAGCATGGAAATGGTATGCAGGCCAGTAAGTACATACTTTCCAGGTTTCTTCCATTAGGTACTCCGTACCCACTTTCCCTTTAACAAAAGGACCAATCTTAGACTTTGATCTTTTTTTTTTTTTTTTTGGAGTAGAAATCTGCAACTGCAAGGGTGAATGGCCTTAACAAGTAGATACATAAATTATACTCCGTACTCCGTAGTACCTACTAATTATGTAATGTTATCTGGAAGGGGCCTCTAGAGGAGATTGAAATATAGCAAATTTGGATACATACCAGCTGACAAAGTGGACAGATTGTTGAAAAGCATGTCTCAGGTTTATTTTTTCCCTTGAGTGCTGTGATTCTATCAAACTAATTTATACCCATGTACGGAGTACGGAGTACTTGAACACAGAATCATTGATGTTCAACTTATCACATTGTCCTCGGGTGGGGTTCAATGAATAGTGAAAAAGGAAGAAGTTGGGATAAAAGAGAGACACCGGGGCCATGGATACCTACCTTACCTACTACCTAGGTACCTGGTACGGTAGTAGGTACCTAAGTAGACGGGACGGGACCCTCATGGATTTTGGATTGACCTGTCATGTTGCACTAAACTAGGACAATACATACATGTATGTATGTACATACAATACAGCTACCGCGGTTCAAGCGTACTGAAATCTATGTGTTTGAATAGAGCTGAGCATTTAGCAGTACATATTGCTTTGGTTAACATTCCGCCAAAACCTGTTCACACGAGCCTAGCAGGAATCCAGAATTTGTGTACTGTACACTAGTATAGGTATGTACAATACATACATACATACATACATACATACATACATACATACATACATACATACGTACCAATTCCATGGGAGTTGAGTCGGTCGGGTGTTGCCGAGTGGTTCATGACGGCTGACCCCACTACTAGTACAGAGTAGTGTGGACTAGTTGGGTTACTACTATCATTTTAACTACGCACTGTATAGTACTTGTCAATTTAGTAGACTCCATTGATCCAATTGTCTTTTTCCGTACGAAGTACAGAGCACGGGGCGCTGAATCGAACCTGGAAAAAATAGGATGAGTTCATGGTGTGTTTGCTTTTGTCTCCTCATTTTTTTGTTTTTGTTTCCTTCCTTCGCCCTTAATGCCTCCCCCCTTTTAGATTCACACCCTTACTTCTACTAACCAGTAACCGAGATTGTGTCGAGTTCGTCTTCTCTAATAATGGGGACACTCAGAGAAATTACATACTAGAATCCCACACGGTTCGGGACAGTGTGAGAATCGCTCGATACTGCCCGAAGAGATGACTTGCATATTGGGAGTTCCCACGTACTCCTACTAGATACTAGTAGGTACGGAGTACTGTACCTACTATTTAGTATGTACATACATACGGGCATACATGAATCCCCACTGGACAAACTGCCTGGGAAAGATCGTCACTGGCGTATGGGTCTACCGTCTCATACGAGAGCTGTTTTGTAATTAATTACAAATTCCTACCCATCGCGTCTGGGATCAACAAGCCAAATTGGCTAATATTTTGGCAATCAGTCCATCACCCTTCCTATACCCCGAGATTGGCTGAGTCTAGGTCATCCATGATCCTACTATGTGATAAGAGGCTTCGCTCGTATGCAAAGGAAGATAATTTGTCTGATTTCATCCCTCTTACCCCCCTTCCTCCCTCCCGCTCTCTCTCTCTTTTTACTTCTTTCTCAACTTTTTTCCTAACTTGGCAGCTTGAAGATCGCTGTTCATCAGCGCCATGGCTGCTTCTGCTGCAGCTGACATCACGTTAAACTCCACTTAGTACTCCATATACCTGACGACAGGGCCACTCGGGGCAATCAATCTAAGGAGAGGGGAAGAGGGAGGGAAATAAGTACATAATAAAACAGAAAAAAAAAGAGAAAAAGGAAAAAGCAAAAAGCAAAATTACACCATTACGAGCCTTGTAAGGGTTTGCTGAAGTGAGCTGTGGAATGTGTCTACCACTTTCACATCCTGACCAACCACCTTCTTTGCTCTAGTCAGGAGGGCTTAAGATTGGCGCATCATTCGGTCGAATCCAAGGTTGTGATCCATGGATGCAGAAAACAGATTCTAAATCGGGCACAGCCTACCTACACTCGACTCCATCTCCGTGCGCACATGTTCTTGGACGCCCACGAACCATAGGGCAGGCGATCCCTCCCATAGGTACTGAGAGGTATAGCTTCCGGGGGTACGGGGTAGATGCATGCGCTTACGAGTAGCTGTGGTCGGTGAATATATGTATATTCACATCTTCCCACCCCGTACAAGAGACACTGGGAAATCCAAGTTGCCTCAAGCCTCGATTGATTGTCTCCATTTTTCTGAATGGATACAACAGCTTTCGGGCCGGCCCCTGTGCCAAAACAATTTGTGCTATGTTTCGATGGCACAGGAAACAAGTTTTGTGGGGATGCGTCGGACAGTAATGTTCTGAAAATCTTTCGAGTAAGTTGACCGAACGCCGGGCGGGAGCTGGGAAGACTCCAGACGGACCGTAGGCCGATATGCTGACTAGATGCTAATGATCCATCCAGATGCTCGATCGCAGTAAGAGCCATCAATATCATTATTACCAGCCCGGGATTGGAACCTACGTCGCTTCCAAGTCCCTCTCTAGCCATGGCCGCTTCCAACGGATTAGGTCCGCATACCTAAAGGCGAAGGACTCCGCCGTCGGATCCTCCTTTGCTGAACACGTCATGGGCGGATACAAATTCCTTATGCGTTATTATTCCCCTGGAGATGATATTTATTTCATAGGGTTCAGTCGAGGTGCTTATATTGCGCGTTTTCTCGCAGAAATGCTGGACTATGTGGGTCTGCTTGAGGCTGGTAATGAGGAACTAATCCGGTTTGCATGGAAGACATTTGCCAAATGGCAGCAGCGGCAAGGTAACACACCAGAAGATGTTGCTAAAAAGAGGGAACTGTTCAACTACATGAAGGCGTTCCGTGAGACGTTTAGTCGGCCGATTACACGAATTAAGTTCATGGGGTTGTTCGATACCGTCAACAGTGTGCCCGCATTTGAGTCGGCCTGGATGCAAAGAAGCAAGTTTCCATATACTGCCCGGAGTACAGCCAAGGTCATTCGACATGCAGTGGGGATTGATGAACGACGTGCCAAGTTTCGGCAGGACCTGATTTCTGAAGTCGGAACGTGCCATGGGAAGAAAAAAGATGTCGCCCACTGGAAACGTCACTTACCCCTCCTGCACCATACTACCGGGAAGCCTGAGGATGTCCCGGAAATAGTCGTTAATGGCGACAATAATGAGGAAAACCCAAGTCAACAGAGGCCCGAGGATACTGAATCTCTGTATCGCAGCGTGCGGAGCTCGAATGAGAGTGTATGCAGCGTGACTCATCGATACCGTGCACCAGTACGACGCCCCCAGAGAAAACTAAGCCTCGCTGTTCCTATGGCAACAGCGTCCACCGAAGATCTCACGTCTATCAGAAGTGGACGTTCAGGCCTTTCACTGCAGGTGCCACACGAGCATGTTGGGGTAGAAGATGATTATGACGAGGATGAGGATAGTCCTCAAGACATTCAGGAAGTATGGTTTCCTGGAGGTCATGCCGACATTGGTGGGGGGTGGAAAAAGAGCGAGGAGGAAACTTGGCCACTCAGTCACGCACCATTGGTTTGGATGGTCCACGAGGCTCAATGCGCTGGGCTCCAGTTCGATCCACGAAAAATGAAACAGTTCGACTGCCTAGACGACTATGAAGGGGATTATTCTCCCATCTATGAGAACATCCAGTGGAACCACAGCAACGGATGGTGCCAGGATGACCACCTAGTAAGACCAACTGCGAGTCAGCAACCATCATTTAATCTTGACGGCGTCGACAGAAGTGGGAAGCAAGCGCGGAATGAGGTGAGATCCAGATTCCTAGCTGGCCTTCACGGTTCCAGCAGGGGTGTTATGCATGACTGTCTGGAATTTGGTAATGGCCTACCACCGTTATCTGTTCTTTCATGGCGAATGATGGAGTACCTTCCATTTCGCCGAATGGATTTGCAAAAGGATGGATCCTGGAAGCCGATTCGATGGCCACTCCCATGTGGAGAGGTTCGTGACATCCCAGATGACGCTCAAATCCATGTATCTGCCATTCGCCGATTGCAGCACGATCAGAACTACCGTCCTGGTAATCTAATTATTGGAGGGGGTGGACGTGGTGTTAAACGAGCCCCCGAGAAGTATGGAATTGGAGAGTGGTTGGTTAAAGATCACAAAGGCGATGCTGTACGAGAAGTATACAGGCGAGACAATGAGCTCAAGTCAGTCAATATGTGCAAAGATGGAGAACATCAGCACCAGTGAAAGACCAATGACTTCTTATCCTTTTGTCATGTGATTTCTGTTTTCCGCCTTATTTGAATACAAGTCAAGTCAGTACTCCGTATTGAGTCTTGAGAAGAAATGAATGAATCTCTTTGTAAGAAGACTAAGAAAATACGTGACAAATCCATGGAAAAGGCGGAGTTGAACTGGACGGCAGAGAGAACACTTGACCTGTTTTGGGTTGGTGTGGGGACCTGTGATTGGTCCTCCGGTTCCCATCACCTGCGCCACTTCTTCCTTCTTCCTCTTTTTCCTTTTTCTTCCTTTTTCGTAACTTTTGAAAAGTCTTGACTTCACCACTCAACTTGACCCTCCTCCCCTTTACTATTCTCTCCTCTCCCTTCTCCTTTTCTCCTTTTTCCCATCTCTCGCCTCCCTCCAACTTACTCCCAATCCAGCATGTGGCCGATTTAACCCGATCAAAACTAATCGAAACATGGATATGGAAACGTCTCATTATCGATCCCCAGAGGGGGTAATACTCCCACCTAGTCCCGTGGAATCGATGGACCCTCCCGAACCAACAGCGTCGGAGATCGGTGGAGAGCCAGAGAACGACGTCATGATAACTTTGTCACGTCCACCGGCTCCTTCACCAAGTCGCTCGCCTTTCGCCCGCTCTCATTTTCGATCTCGATCTCTGGCCGAGGTATCGGGCCTACCTCCTATGACGCGCGCTTACTCCTCCCCGGGGCTGGACTCACGGGGTAGATATATCTTTGTCAACGGTCGTGGGGTTCCAGCGACTTCGCCCGAGAATGCCACGAAACGCCATCTTCCATTCCAGGTCCCAATGGGGGACAGTCTTGAGTCTCGGATGATGCCTTTGAACATATCTGAACCCATTCTAGAGTACGCTGAGCTGGACACCGCGATGTCTTCTTTATCCTCGCCTCAGGGGGACCCCCGCACCGCCTCTCCGGTGCTATCCAACACATTCCCCCGTATGGCACGCCGGCGACCGTCTTCTCCTCTTCATTTCAACCCCATGAATTCCACCGTTCAATCTGCTAGCAGCCCCTCTTCCGCATATTCATCTCCGTTAATCCCTAGCTCGAGATATAACGAGTCCTTTCCCGGTTATTCGACGTCTTCAGCCTCATCGATGCCCTCGACACCAACAAGTATTCGCTCCCGTAGTCCGAGTATATCATCTCTAGAGACCATTCCGGACATTCCAGATGCCGAAGCCGCCGCTATCGAAGCTGATCGAATTGCTGCCTTGAAAGCGGCAGCCGACAGAGCAGATGAAGCGGACGCCATGGCCGACGGAAATCGGCGACGAGGGGTGTCAGACGTGTCAGGCCCCTCAGGCTCTTTGACAAATATGCGAACTGTATCGGGAGGTTACGGTCCCAGAGCTGACAAGAGGAAACGGTGGAGCGTTTGTGGAGCTGAACGTCGTCAAGATCTAGACTTAGAGACGATCTGGGAAGACTGATCCGCTGATTCCGTCGCAATATCTGACAAGTGATTTGGCAACATTCGCCGTACGAAACGATTTGTGGGCGATGTTTTGTCTTCGACCAATAATTTGCTATTCTGGCCAGGCGTTGAGTCGAGGCCTCCCCCCCCCCAACTGTTACTCCGCCGTACTTGATAGTCCGACTTCTCGATGAGAAGGCTGGTACTCTTTGAGAATGAGCGATGGTACTACTTGGCTCTACTGTCCAACTCCTTAACGTATTATACTTTGAGGCAGTCTCCACTTCAACAGTTTTGTCCCTCTCCACGGGAATCGTATCATGCGCTGCTGTATTATATTCATTTTCGATTTGCTGCAACTTTTCAGGGACTGTAACACTTGCTCTTTGTTCTGGCGCTCATCTCTGGTGTTGCAATACCCCTTTCTGTCCCCCAGTCTTGTTTGATATTGAGGTTCCCCCCTTTCTTTTAAATGTGCCTTGCTTGACGAACATGTGAGTATGAGAGCGCGCAGGTTCGTGGATGCTCTCCGAAATCGTTTTATCTTGTGGGTTGCACCCGGCGCAAGGTATTTTGATTATGTACGGATGGCTTGTCATCCGGGAGGTTTTATCTTCTTCGTTGCTGTTTTCCTATCTATCAAGCGAGGTTAAGCGTCATAGTTGTGATTCCCCTGTTGCCTTTTCAGTTGTTGGAACAATATCTTGTATCATGGGTCAAATTGTGAGCCGTGCCTTTGGAATGTGTAAATAGTGCAGACTGTTCAGGAACAATCGTATATACTCTAGTACATTCTGAAATCATCTACATCTGTATTTATCAGTATGCCAACAATTGAAGCCACCATATATATAAGTTATACCCTATCTACAACCCAGGCAAGAGGATTTCGTACTAAGTACCCGTCACAGAGTTAGACAGCTCAGTCTACGGAAGGGGCAATCTTCGTCCCGCTATCAGAAGGCAGAGAATCATCTCTTTCGATGCCCATCCCCAGTTTCCCTAACCCATACAACTGACAGATCTGTCCAGCAGCACGCTCACCGCTCCAATACGCCCCGGTGGTTGTCCCAAGTGCGACGAATGGCGCCGTATGCTCTCCCGCAAACCACACTCCACGATCTGGTCCGAGCCCCGCGCGCAGTATCTCAATGTCCCAATCACCCTGGCGGAGGCCAACTTGGAAGTTGCAATATGACCCATTTCCAGCGTATGGATCATTCTGCCATCGAGTCGCCACGAAAGCGAGCGGGTTGCAATCGGGTGATGATTTCGAATACCCATGCAGACGGGAGTAGAATGGGCGGAGGAAGTCGTCAAGGAATTGGTAGTATTCCTGGGACGAGGGGTCAAGGTTTGCTACGTTGGATACGATGTATGTGGCACAGGGTCCGTAGGTGTAGAAGAGAAGAGTTGGATGGGCACAGTGTGCTGGGAGAGCAGCTAAGGATAGGCATTCTTGGTTCCAGAGGATACCCTCCGGGCCTGCGGTGTATATGGGGTTGAGGAATTGTGCAAAGCTTGGGCGCTCGTAGGCGCTGAACCTTACGTCTCCGCTGGTGGGATCGTCACTGTGCCAGAAGGCCCGTGGGAATGTGACGAAGACTTTTTCTAGACGGCCGTAGGAGATGCTGTCGATGGCTTGGATAAAACGTGGAGGGAGCTCTGGGGTAAATGCGCATTTATTCCGCTTTAGCCAACCCAGAGGACAGGTCACTACTACTTCGTCGAATTTGTGGGTTTCACCGGTGGCAGTCGTTAATGTTATTTCGGAACGAGTGTTCGGGTCTTCGTGGACGTTGGAGTCGATTTTAACGATGGGTTGGTTGAACCGAACGTCGGCGTGCTGAAGAGCGGGCCTCGAGACGTGTTCTAGTGTGTCTTTGTAGGTGGATGCTACAAAGTAATTATCTGATATTCAAAGGTCAGTCAAAGGCATTATTTGTGGCGGTGGTGCTTAGAACGTCCATACCACCATCTATGCATTCTTCGAGGCAAAAGAACTTTAAGCTCTGCCTTTCAATTGGATCCCCAACGTACGCTCCCCAAAGCCTACAGGTTTCGATACATAATTTCTTCTCTTCTGGAGTGAAGTCTGTTTTCTCGAGCTTCTCTTGATAGAACTCGAAGAGACTTCGTTCGGGAGGGATGGTATCTTTATGAACATTACTATATCTGAAGGCGTTTTCGATAGTCGTCCATACGAACTCGGATATTTTAGTAGTTATGCTATCGTTGAGAGGAGTTCCATCCATCGAGATTAGTGCTTGGTTTCCCTCGAAGACTTTCACGGTCGTTTTCGTCAATTTTGCGATGGCAAGCATGGGATTCGTTCCAGCACCATGTATCCAATTAGGACCACTTTTGTTCATCAGTATGAATGGTTAACGACTCGGAAGGAAAGTTTGAAGGTATAATACTCACAGATCGATCAAATGGTCACCAACCTTAGACTGATGCACCTGTGCGGTATTAGTCTATCAATTCTACACAAGTCGGTCTCCATGGCATAGTATGTACTGTACGTACCCTTCCCCCAAGGCGGTTTCTGGCTTCAAAGATCGTCACTCGAGCACCATTTTGGATAAGAATATCAGCACATCTCAGGCCAGAGAGGCCGGCACCAATAATAGCCACACTGGGGCTTTTCCCCAGACTACAGTTCATGGCAGTGAAAGACTCCCGATGAAAGGCATGCGTACCTTCCCAGGCGAAATCAAGAAGAGGCCATCTACTTACTGGATTCACTGACTGACGTTGAAAGCAAAGGCGGATAAATTGATAGAAATACTCCGTTGCCGCGGTCAAAGTAAATCCATAAAATGTTAAGCTCGGGCCACGTGCACTGGAACTCCCTTCCAATATTTAACTAAATTGCCGTCGAGGTCTTCACTTCGTTTCTGATTCTTAGTATCTAATATTATGTACTAAATGAGTCCCAATACCCCACATTATATAATGCCCTTTATTGTTTCACTGACCCCAACTGCTACATTTGGATATCTTTAAATTTTTCAAGACAGGATCTTGTCATCAGTATTTGGTAGTCACAGCCCGAGGGAGAGACGACATCATTTATCCCTTGAGGAAATGAATGGCTGGACAGAGGAAAAAAGAATGTTCGGTCATCAAAGGTCGAGCATCACAGATCATACATGAAGTCACCGCTTGCTAGCTCGCAAACGTGGACATAACCACCAGGGAAATAAATATGAAACAAAGGGAAATTAACAAAGAAAATAGATGATCACAGGGGAATGGGTATCTCCGTTTTTATCTCCAGGCACCTTGGCTCAAGGACAAAAGGCCCTGGATGCAGTCAAGATCTTCTTCCTGGCTAGAGCCGCCCCCGCCAGCCATGAAGCTAGACACTTCAGCATCTACTGTTGGCAATGCTTTATCGTTTCCTTTACGCTGTGACGCCTGAGAGAGTCGAGAGCGTCTAGTGGACAGGTCTTTGTTGACTTTCCCCTCCTTCCCCTTAGCATCCCGGAGGGCGGGGCGTGATGAATGGTGTTGGGAAGCCGCTCGTCGGCGAACATGAGTTGTCCGGGTCCCTGGAATCCAGTTCTCCTTGTCTGAATCCCCGCAGTTCAACTCTAAATCCCCATCGGCTGTCCCCGCAATACTCTTGGAGCCTTTCGCAGGGTAAGGGCTGTTCATGTCGTTTGCAATTCCAAGACCAGATTCGAGGCGGCCCAGCGATGAGACTGCGCGTGATAGTTTTCTTCTCTTCTCCCGTGTAGCTTGGGGAACAGGTGTGTTAAGATGTTCTGACGAATTGAATGTCGCAGCATTTTTATATTTTGCCGACAGGCTTCGAGTCAACGAACGCGGCCCCCCGGAACGGAAGAATCCGGGAGATCCTGTATGGGACGCATTTTGCGAGCTAGATGGGGTGGATAGTGCACTCCGTGCATCAGTGTCAAAGACCGATTCCCAATTCCGGGGATCGCGCGATCGTCCAAATATTCTTTCCCTTTCGATAGACCCTCGGGGGGTTCCCAGAATCACTGCACTGTTGCTTCGCCGGAGTACCGTAAACCGAGGGCTTCGGGTGGAAAACATAGATATACGATTTTTGGATGGTGATGGTTCTCCATCTGCACGAATCACGGCTTTCCCGTCTGAAGACATGGCAATTCGGAGCGCGGTGCGTCCTTTTGGAGGGGATGGAGTCAATTCGCCTTCCTTCCTCACCATAGCCTCTCCATCACACGATAAGGATATTCGCAAAGATGGTGGGAATCTCATGCCCTGCACGCCACATGGTGTGATAGGTTGGTGTACTTCCGGTCTTCCCTCCCTAAGGTCTGAGACCGACCTCTTCCTTTTAGCAGAGTTTTGGTGTGATTCATCGATCGCTACGCTCTCGTGTTGCGAGTTCGATTCAAGCTCCGACGAAGGGTTCCCTTGTACTCCCTGGCTGTTTTCCGGGGCTTCTGACGTTACCACACTCGTTTGAGAACTCAGGATGGGCTGCTCAGACTCTTCTTGGCTTCCGCGGACGATATCTGATCCGAAAGAAACACTTTCCGAGGGCCGTGTCCCCGCATTGCTACCATTGCCGGAGTCATCAGCCTGCTCCTTTCCACTAGAAGATCCTGGTTCCGCAGGTACGCTCTCGTCACTGAAACCTTGTTTCGACACGTCGGACCGAGGAGCTAGCAGTTCATGAGGCTGGAGGGGTTTCGACTTCCGACGGTCGTTCTGGCGACGGTTTTGAAACCATATCTATGTTGTCACAGAGAAACAGTCAGAATGGAGAAGGGATGATTCATTTGCTCTGACCGAGTGACGTACTTGTACTTCTTTTTCACCCAGTGACACGCGACTGACGATACTGGCCCGGGCCGTCTTATCTGGCTTGGGATTGCGTTGATACTCTGCCTCCAAAATTGCATGGTCCTCAGGACTGTGATTTTGTTTGCCCACGTGTTAGCCATGTATCAGACAAAGCAATCCGCGGCATGGGATCATCGGGGTCGGTCTGATTTATATACCTTGTACGACGACGCTTTTGCCTTGCGAGTAACTTGTTGTCGACGCGCGGGGGAAGGTTCTGAGTTAGGGTTTTCTGAGAGTGTACAAGGAAAGCATAATTAAGAGCAGCAGTAGGTTCGGAAGGCTGAGTCGTTGGCGGAGACGATGAGCATAGCACAGCAGAAGGCTCCGGGTCAGACATTGTGTACTTGATAGGTCAGGATGGCAGCATGAGGGCTTGAAGAAGACAATTGCAAGAAAGAAACAGGAAATAACAGGAAATTAAGAGAACACAACACTAGCCTGGAAGGAAGGTCAGCAGGCTAGTAATCTAGAGCGAAAAAGTGACCCCAAGAAAGTGAGTGAGTGTGTGTGTGTGTGTGAGAGAGAGAGAGAGAGAGAGAGAGAGAGGGAAAAAAAAAACGCTTCATCTACTCCGTAATCGCGTCGCGATGTGGACGCGGATGCAACCCGTGCAGTTAGGCGTTGTAACTGAGTTTGGCTCCGCCCAAGAGCACGAGGGACGAATTTCTTTTGACTGCGGAATTTCAAGCTTATTTACTTGATTCTATTGTTCTGATTTATTTTTATTCTATTTTATAATAACCATCATCTCTAATCTCTACACCCTGTTGAACATTGACAATTACTCTTTATCTTGTAGTTTTTTGCTTTCTGGATAAACCATAGTAAGCCCAAACCATACTAATGGCACGCGATGTTCCTGCTTATTAATAGTTTTGGCAGTCACGTGGGAAGAAAACGGGTCACAGTACGGAGTACGGAGTACCTACTCAAATCTTTGTTAATCAGTTTTACTTTGTTAATAAATAAATAAAGGATTATCAATCGAACTGATATGTATATAGCTAGAGGTGAGTCCCTGGAATTAGAAACATTGTAGAAAAGGAATAAAAAGTAGGGATTGTACTCCGTAGCTATTACTGTATGTACAAGAGAGAACAGTGCTAATCTACCTATACTTGTTCCAGTTCTTGTTACAGATAGTACTAAATAAATGAAGTTCATTCGCTGATAATTATCCAGACTGCATGCAAATGTCATTTCGCCTTTGTTAACATGGCATAATTGGTCAGGGTCATATGACAATACATCCATACAGAGAGACCAGGAGTTTGTAGCTATTTTCACGTAATGAGTATACTCATAGATTGCTTACAGAGTACTCTGATTACCCAACTTGGTTGATCTGTTGATATTGTTTGCACGGTCCACAGCTATAACAGTGAGCGCGTTTCAGCAATACTAGTAACTACTATGATATTCTTATTTATCACCTCGCCTGCTAAATAACAGACACTAACATATTTGCACATTTCATACCAGTTATGAGAATCAATGGTTACATCACTTGGATCCTGTACTAGTGGAGAGCGCTTTGAAGAGGGGAACAGGGCACCAAAGAGAACATAGAGAAGGATGAAATGGAAGCAAATAAGCCACAAGAGGAAAGGAACAAAAGATGGGACATAGCTTTTACAGCCCGAATAAGGGAGATTATTCCTGGTCTCTACCTTGGTAATGTCGAGGCTTCATATAAGCGAGATCAATCATATGCTCCGAGAGAATTGTATCAACGCCATACTTCTAGATATGTATGTAGTATTGATTCATGATCTTTCCTCAATGCGAGGGAAGACACACACGATCAATGTAAGAAGTTAGTAGTCTCTACTCCGTACCGTCCAAATGACTGTACTACTGTCCAAGTCATTATCGCCCTGATTCCACGGCTCAACTCTGACTGATAATGCCATGTGCGGCTGATTCGGACAAAGTAAGCCAGCGCAACTGTGCTACGTTACAACGCAGCATCGTCTTGAATACTACTTACTCTGTACGGAGTACATACATCGGAGCTGCAGATTACGGAAATTTGAGATTGGATGGAACTTCGTACTATTATTATTTCTTGGGGTGACACGCTGGACGCGTAATCACGTGTCTAATTATGAAGTCCATGACTCAGCCTTAGGTCTACTAACTACTATACGGAGTACTCCGTAGTCAAATAGGAATCACTTCCAGAATATTATACAGGATCCACCCGAAATCTTACCGAGCGATTTCAGTTCGCTTTACACAGCGATGCTCGGAGTTACCAGATCAGTTGAGGGATTGTAATTATATCCCTATACCGATGGCACCCAGCGGCACGGCATCATGTCTCTTGCTGATTCATATGGCTGGGGATATTCCACGGATCGTAATCCATGTGTACAAAGGCACGGTCGACGGTCGGCACACTCTCAATCACGTACTGTAGACTCTCGCCAATGTCATGGGCATCGCACAAGCTAGTTTTTCCTTCCAGGACGATATCCACTTCAACATTCAAGAGATCGCCAGCGTAATATGCCCGTAGGTTCTGAATCTTGAGAATGGCTTTCGAGAACCGCATAGTCATGTACAGAAGAACGCTGTGGTCGATGGGGGATGCGGCCGTACCTGTGAGATGGCTGATATGTTCGCCTGCGGTTCCGCTCCAGTTCCAGACGATGTAAACTGAGAGGAGCAGACCACCTAATGGATCAACCCACCAGGATTTGGTGAACGAGCCGACTGGGGAGGGAAACGCCTGGTTAGGATCCTATCATATTCACAGTATTCGTGGGAAAGGTGGCGTACGTACTCAAAGGGAAGAGAATGCTGAAGAGGTTGAAGACCACGTCGGTTTGAGCATCTTGTGCCAGCGCCTGGACGCTCGAATTCTTGATTAACCGACACCAGAACCAACACGCGAGTTTCACTACCACAGTGCTAGCCATCACCGCAATTGAAGGCATTGTCAAGTTCACCAAGGTTTGATCGGAGGATAGCAGTCGACTCAGAGATGTGATGGCCACTTGGACAAAGGAGGTCATCATGACAACGGCAAAGACCAGAACGCTTAAAGGTTCCAATCGACGCCTGCTGATAGGGTAATGATAGCGGTCATCTTTTCGAATCAGAGTCGTTGTCACCCAGACGATAACGGTGCTCAAAAAGTCCAATGCGCCGTCCACCAAGCTCGCCAGAACTGAAAGGGAGTTCGTCATGGACATGACGACTATTTTAGCTACTAGTAAAACCACATTCGCGATGAAATTCACGTAGATGGCAACGGTAACAATACGGGCCCCGCTATCCACGAATTCGTCTTCTGGAGCATTTTCGCATCCATCCTGGGGTAAGAGGGGCGAGCTCTCACTCGGGATTCGATAGAGATTCCGTGGAGTTCGTTTGATTCGGTCATGCCCTGGTTGCTGTTGCTCTCCATTGTCACCAATAGACATATAGTGACCGTTGCCAAGCCCATTGCCGTTTCCGGTATTCCCGATGGACATCCTAGATGCGTTGAGCCGGGTTTCATGGTAGTCCCCAATAAGACGACGTGGTAATGATGAACCGAGTAGCCGATCAATGTATACATATTGCGCTATGAGATCGTTGTTTCGTTCATAGTATTCTCGTCTAAGGATGTTGGGGTTAGAGTATCATTCGAAGGAGAAGGAATCACTCACAGTCTTTTTCGCATTCCTCGTAACATGTCTGGGTTACGATAATATAGTTGCCTAAATGTAGTTTAATTGCGTTAGATACACACCCGGTCCACCTCTGAAAAGCAAGACCAGTCCATTGTCAATGGCTTACCAATTATAAATTGGCTTGACATCTCCAATCAATCGCATTGCCCGTTCCCATGGTGGAATCTCCGCATGATCCCCAGATATGGCAGATTCATCATGCCGAGTACTATCGCCATAGAGATCAGGACTCGGGGCAGAGATAGAACGCCTGCGAATAAGGCTCGCCAGACGTTGGCCGCGTGTAGACAGGATTTCACCCTCGGGCTCAAGACTAGGCCTTCTTGGCTGGATGGAGTGATAAGAGCCCGAAAGCACGGGCGATGATGGTGGAGGAGAGAATTGTAGCATTCCAGACTGCTTAGTACTACTATGTGGTTGAATCAAGTGTTTTCCGAGGTGAAATAGTATGAAGCGTCAAGAAGGATGGGGCCTTGAAGACGGCATCCATTTATCGTCAGCTTACTCCATTAGTTCCCGTTCCCGTCTACTCCGTACGGCGGTCCGCGATGGGAGCGTAAGTTCATTGGAATTTACATATGAATTCCGCTTTCGACTGTTCATTTGATATTGAGCAAATGCTCAAATAAATCTCCTCAGCTTATGAGGGCTAATACAACCTTCTCAGCTCAAATCACAGAAATGACTTCGGATCAGAGCTGACATACCAATCACGCGGGGTTAAATAGAACGGGCTTACAGCTCAGCGGTGGAGTAGATCCCGGAACGGAGAAACCGTCGGCGGTGGTAGAGCACCACTGTTTCTTGAGTGTTGTTTCTTTATATTTCTCTACCACCACTGAGCTGTGTCCCTAATAGAACAGGTGGGCAATTTTGCAGGTGAGCATTAGTATGTAATGAGCGAATCAATCCACGAAAGCGCGAAAACACGTGGGGCCCACTCAAAGATCTGCCCTTTGTAAGTATCAGGAAACATCCCCCGTCATGGAACTATTAACTAAATACTCAATCGATCAGGGTCTACAGTAAAGGGAGAACAATCAAGGCTCCTCTTAGGATACAAGGAAATCATGTCACTCGAGCTCTGTCTCGAACTCCTGTTGAAGTCTTCTGTCATACTCTTTCTTATCAGAAATTTTGCGACTTGCGATACGTTCCACATTTGTTTCCCAAAGATAAGGCATAATCAAATTGAACTCTTCAACATACTCTGTGCAAAAGAGTGGTCGTATATGCTGCTTAAAAATCGTGAACAGGCCGGAGGGGCTAGAGAGAGCTAGAGTATACCAAAAGGTTCCTGCCGCCCATGTTCTGCTCATAACGTCCGATAGTAGTGGTGGGTTATGTTTTTTCAATGCTGCTATAGGTTTCTCCTCAGCAATTAGGGCGTCCATAAATTCCATTCGGACTTTGTCGTACTCGGTTGACACCAGCTCATCGACACCCATGTTTGTGAACCAGTAAGGAGGTCTAATTATCTCAATTGGTAGAGAGCATGCCCACTCCAAATCCACTAGACATGTTACATTCCAGTCCGTATCAACAAATATATTGCTTTGATGGATGTCTGTTAGTGAGAAAACAAATGGCCCTCGTCGAAATTCTCTTTGAAAGAATGATTTAGATACTGTTCGCATTGCAGAGAGTGAGGATAACTGAAATACACAGTCTCCAAGATTATTTACTGCGTTTGGTTGATGCCGAAAACGATTGTCGTGCATTGTAAGTATATCTGCCACGTAGGAATCAACAGTAGAGTATGTATACTCTCGTTGTATACCTGTAGGTATTTGCTCATTCTCTAGCTGCTGAATTTCAATCGAAAGTGGCCGATTTGCCAAAACCAAAAACCCTTTGTGGTCGATAATAAACGAGCCAATCCTGGGAAGTGGAATTTGACTGATTCTTAAGAGAATGCGGGAAAGGCTGTGAAAAAGGTTCGTTCGTAGATTAATATCGTGTTGACTATCTGTCCATGTGTTCGAAAGCATGCTTCCCCGGCTCGGTTCAATATACTCAAGAAGCAAATAGCCGGAGTGAACGGTATGCTCGGTTTTGGTCAGGCGGGGGACGTATCTAGATGGTGTTGGAAGCCCTAGCCATGAGAAAGCCCGATACCGGATGGACTGAATCCACTGGTGTAGGAGCGGCAAGTTTTCAAAGCAGGTAAACTAGAATAAATTAGCCAGGGAAGTGAAAGCAGTGCATGCGTCTTATTACAGTTTCACCAGTTGAGAGGCCAAACCCGTATAATTCCGGAATTGGGACGTCTGGGCAGTTTTCTTGGAGCCATGCATAGGTCCCTGCCTCACATCGGACTTTTTCATCTCCATTACCTGGCATGAAATCCTCACCAACTCTATATGGGAGCGGGAGTCGAAGAATCAGGCGTTTTACACTCCTAGTGTTGATGGTGATAGGAATGCAAACATTGAAGCTACCATGCAACCAATCTTCGATATCTGACACATGGCAGACATCAGATGAGTATAGATTAAAGTGATGCGCGACGGTGTTCTTAATCCACTCTTGGTGGTTGTTGAGATGAGAAAAAAATTCGATCTGCTTTTTATAGTATCCTAGTTGATGGAGGATGTTAACCTCCTCTTCCTTTGCAGATGCATAGGTGATTTCCCGTCGAAGAAGCTGTCGCGTCCCTGGCATGATGAAAAGATAGCACATGGTCGCTTTATGGGGTCTGTGGCCTCCCGTCCTGAGGTCCCTTTTATTATGATGAGAGCAGAGTGGAACCATTTGCTCTTTATTCACCAATCAATATCAAATATTTGGGCCACTAGTCAGGTGACCGGGTTGAGCGAATCGCATCCAGTATCACGGGCCAGGTTAAATTCAAAAAACTGACTTGTACGGAGTACATAGATTTCTTAGGTATAGTATTACAAGCCGTAATCCCTGTTTTCTAGCCATTATTCCTACAGCCTCAATTAGATCGGCACGGGTTCTCCGGAAAACCCGTACCACTCTAATAAGTTCCCTGGTACGTTGCCTCAGGCAGAGTTCCTGATATCGGAACTCCGTATCCGTACGGAGTACTCCGTACGTACCCACAGCAATCGAGACTTGCAACCACTGTATATCACGTGATGGGGTTAGGCCTATCTAGGATGAGCCTCTGGACTGCAGGTGGATCCATTGGATTTTATATTTCTTTTCCTAGCTAGGTAAGGTTCTCTACAGAGTACGGAGTAGAGGTGCGCTACCTATATGGAGGGTGGGTCACGTGGGAACTACTAGGAGTACTCCGTAGTATGTTAAGTACTCCGTACGGAGTACTGTACTAAGCTCACGAGATCGTTGAATAGAGATCAGACGCCAAGGAAAACCTAAGGTTGTCTGGGGCAAATTCCTGGTCTGGGGAGCGGGGCCTGTGTTTTGATTCCTGAGGAAATCAACTTGAGGGTTCAATGGTTTTAAGGTAAGGATACTATGAAACAGCTGGATTCCAGAAAACTTTCCTTTCTTTCACTTTCACTTTCTCCTTCTCGTTCTTTTCTCCCTTATTTTCTTGGGTTTTCTCAGCACTCTCTTCACAACCCGTACACCATAGTGCGAGTAGTACTACCGTGTTCGACCTGATGCGCCTCGCCTGCTGTCGAGATCTGCTGACTTTCCGATGATGGTCTGATAGATGGCTTTTTTACGGTACTTTCTCCACAATATTTTTGTCTTAATTGGCGCGAACTCCCCCTGGGCATCAAACACACAATCCCTCTCTCTCTCTCATACAAGGAATGCAAAGAACGGGTCGCGGAATTTGAAATTGTCCAGTCTGTCATATAACTTAATCTTCTATCCTAATACATGGAACATGGGGTTGTCGTCGGACAAAACAAACATCGAATATAACACCCACTTAGCCATTGCTCTAGGGGTCGGACTTGGTGTCGTGACTTTAATTATCATGTGTTTGCTGTAAGTATTCAATCAGTCCTGAATCTTGTCACCCCTCTTTTCTTTCCATCAATTTCCGTGCGAGCCACGCTTTATCCTGGCAACTTTGAACTGCCGCTTCATAATTGATCGCATCCTCACCCACACTCACAATGGTTCTAGATTAACTATCTTCGTGAACCGTCGTGACCAGCGCCCCTGCTCGAAAAGGAACAAAAAAAGATCGAGCGACAAACTGCGCAAATTGGACGCTGTGTCTCCAACTCGGACTCTCGAGGAATGGTGCTCGAAATCAAAAGGGCCTCGTTTACCCTCCGACGGAGTCGATGGACAGTTTTTGTGGTAAGTCGTGCTGCAGTTCATGTCGCTTGTCGCCCCAGTGTAATTTTATCTGTGCCTATTTCGATCTCGCCAGCTAACCCACCGGCCCATTTACAGCGTGGTTTGCCTTGAATCGGTTCTACCGTCTCAAGAGATCCGAGAGCTGAAGTGTCTGCACGTCTTTCACAAGGAATGTCTGGAGAAATGGTATCTACAGGACCATTTCAATTGTCCGCTCTGTCACCGGGCGTATTATTTCCAAGAAACGCATCCCAGTAACGACTTTGTGTGGATGGTATGATTTATGGTTGTCAATGCTCGTTGTTTTGCTTATTCTTTTTCTTATGCCGCATGGTTGGTTTGACTTTTCTCCGGTCAGCGTGAATAGCTGTTTTCTTTTCCTGATCTTTGTTCGCTGCTTTTTTTCCCGTTTGTCGAACTTTCTCGGATAGTTACGATTTTCTTTTTCCAATTACCAATGTTGAGATATGATACCCTGGCGGATCCGCCCCGACTGGAACTAAACCCTGGAAAAGGCGAAGCCATCGGTGGATGACAGATATTCGGCGTTGAAGTCCCAGTTACTAGGATTGTACCAATCCAGAAAGCTGTCCAGACCGGACGTCACGTCGTTGAAGACATCTCGCTGAATAGGCTGCGGGTCAATGATCTGGTCGAGAATATGGGACAGCTTCTTCTCGGCTTCCTTGCAGGTCTGGTAGTTACCATATGTCGGACGCGGAACCCACGACAGACATGATAGAAATACACTTAGATTACGAATGATTTCTGCGCGCGGCAACACAACAGAGTGTGGCCCGATTTCTTGAGTTTGGTGAAGAAGTTCAAGTGTCAGGACACTAGCACAGGGAACTCCGTAGTACAAGATCTAACCAATTATTAGCAGCCGGTAGAGATCGTGATATGGTGTGGGCGAACAAACATACAATCCAGGAAAAATGCCTGTTCAAGTCCATACAAGGTTCACATTCGGAGCCTATCCGAATAACGATGGATAAGGCCTGTCTTGACGTGTCAATCAATGCCTCTTGACCTGTATTCGTACGTTTCACTAGGACTCGCTGGAGAAGGAAGATGGTGTATAGATAATCCAGGTACATGTGGAGACTCGAGAAAGACGACGCGTATGACTCCTCATCCTCGTCTTGCCCCTGCACGTCATATCGTATAAAATGTGGAGCTGCTTCTAATGTGGCCCGTGCTTTTTCGATGATTTGGCTGTATATAATTAGCGTTCAAGTGCTTCGCTGAGCCAGTTCGACACAGATTTGCTCACTGAGACTTTTGGACCAGATCCCAATCGTCGCATGTTCCCAGTGCTATCTCAAGGGCTTGATCCCTGTATACTGAGAAGAGAAACCGAAGACGTATCATACTCACCCTATAATTTTGCTTTTGAGAATTCCAACCGTCCATGTTTAGGCTGGAAATTGAACGCGCGAGGTCTTCGCCCCCAGCCACTAGCACATCCTCGTTCAAATCCATGGGAGGCGTCAGTGTGCAGTATCGATAATTAATAAATGGCGGTCGCCCCACGAACGTGGCTATTGCCTTGTCCGCATAAAAAGCGGAAGCGAAACATATTTTTCTCCACTGGCGGAGAAAAAAAGGACAATCTTCCACCTGCGAACTTTCCTGGTGAAAGCCAGCAGCATATACCGTAGCTGACAAGTCACTCAGTCGACGCCAGGCCTGGTAGCCTAACTTGGTCGTCAGCGGATTGGTACGTCAAAAATACGGGCAATAGACGTACTTGAGTCGCCATAATGTTGGGTCTTCAACATCACATCATTATACTGAGCAAAGCCCAGCAATTCGTTGATTGAAGATGCCTGGTCACAGAAACCCAGGCAAATACTGCTCGCCTCCACAATTTGAGCGCGCAGCCTCTCGCGAGCTTCGCTGCTAGGTGCTGCTTGAACAAGGTCCGGGTCGTTGTCTGACGTGGACATCAAGGATATCCCAGAACCCGATAAGACAACCCCGAGAGCCTCCCATCGAAGGTTCTTACCAGTGAAAGATGCATAATATTCATGGACGGTCATCGAACCATGTGGGGATAATGGTCTGGAGGTATTTTGAGATATCTGGTAGACCAAAGCCTGAAACTGGGCATCGATATCACTACCAATGTCCAGACCGTCAAAGGTATTTCGAATAGACTCAATGATGGCCTCAACGATGGTAATCGGCACTACAATGATTCCTTTCCGGGTGTAAAATTTCCGGATCAAGACATCATAAATTGGGAAGTCATAAAGGAGCTTTAACAGCTCTATTCCTGCCCTGAGACGGTCTGGGTCAAGGGATTTGACAGAAGTGTCTGTCACCATATTGCTGTCCATTTCAAATGGAAGGTCACTGCGGTGTTCCGTGAGAACGGCCGAATAACTCGTTGCCCCTAAGTAGCCAGGAAGTTCGGGGGTCGGCTCTAGATTTGCCCCGAGTCGAGTGCTTTCCACCGCCAATGTTGGGCTCGAGGCACTGTAATCAAGTCAATCTTTGTCTGTTGCTCTTCTGGTAACCGGAGATCTTACTTTGATCTTGGTTGGGCGTTTACTAGGCCCCTTGACGGCCTGATCGGACTGGTCTGATTCGAGGCTATCCCCTTTGTCATTGGAGCTGGATGGTAGAAACACCGCGTGGTGATCATTTTCGTTATACATCTACCACAAACGGGTCTTGCATGATCGCACCGCAGCTTTGCTTTGCGACATGGTTCACACGACTGGAGTGTGCCATTGCGGCGGACTGCGGGGCCTCGAGTCGGTCGCTCCGCCATTGAATCTCCGCGCCGAGAGTTACTACTATCCGCGATATAGAAGTTGATACCAATGGTATAGATTGCGCTTTATGCTCATTTGCTGGTTGTCGTTCGTTAGTCATAAGGGGCTTCATTGAGATTGGGTTTTGTTAATTGTTTTTCAAGTTGACGTTCGAGAGGTTGAATTTATAAATCCATGAAATTTATTGGTCTAAGCTGGAATGAGTTAGTTCAAGTTCATTCAATTGTGCCCTAACATAAGAAGTTATCAGACTTACTATGCATGATCACTGCCAGTGCACCTTTCTGGAACCTTTTGAAGTACAGCTTCACTACTACAAGAAGAGTCCTTGAGTACGTTTGAAGTGGCTCCTGGAACAGATGATGTGGAATTATGGGGACAAACGTCGCTCACCCGATCTCATTACAGACACAAAAGTTTCCATAAATCAAAGGGGAAAGACGTGACCTTACAACACCCTGTTCATTCATCATGATATGCTCCTGATATACGACTCGGACGAGTTTTCTCGGGTAAGGGATAACTTTGAGCCCTATTGAAACTCGAATCATTCCCCTGTCTTATAGTATATGCTGCCCCTACCTGTGCTAACAGAGAGGAATTATTGATCATTCATCCGACACCGGGCAGATACTTGGAACCGTCATTGTCATGCCGACGTAGATCGTATACGTACAGAGAGACACAATGCAATCAGACAAAAATGTTGCTGTCCATGCGTGCAAACGGACAGTGCAAGTGTATAGGTAGGCACTGGTGCTAGCCACAAGATTCCACATCAATCCCAACTGTTATATCCTCCAACATCAGAGTACCACACCCCCGGACGCCATAACCCACATACCCAGACCCATCGATTTTAAACCAGAAAACCAAGAAGACACCCACAAACAGAAGGCCAGCAACGACGGGGAAAAAAAACGGAAGACATATAATGACTATGTGAATGGGTAGTAAGAGGCGTATGCAGTACGCACTATTATATCCCAGAAAAACCAACACACTGGGACCACTGTAAGATGAGTCATAATAAAATGTAACACGAGAAGGATATCTTTGCAGGTATAAGGACGAAAACGTGAAGGAAGCAACAAATACAACGCGATCTATTTCACACGCGTGGAGCTGCCAGCACTACCAATTCGGCCACTCGCCTTGCGAACGCCTCTAGTCTCGCTTCGGCTGTCGGTAACACGTCGAGGGCTGGTGCGAACCTTGGTAACAACTGCCCCTGACTTAGAGCTCACAGGGGTCTTGGGTGCGGCATACGCAGCATCGCCCCAGTTCTCCCTGTCTTCATGGATGTCGTCATTCAAGGTGTAGCCAGTTGTCAAGGTTGCAGAGTAGCTAACAGACCGCTGGCTTGGGGAAGCTACCGGAGACTTCGAGGAGCGTTTTGCGAGCATGCGAAGTTGAATCTCCTCTTCGCTCTCGCTGCTATCACTGCTAAGTCGGTGACTTCTATGTGCTGAATGTTCTCTAGCTTTCGCTTCCTTGTCGACCACAAGACTGCCAGACGTCGTACGAGCGTAGGGGTGGTGACGGGAGTCCTTCCTGTGAGACTTTCGAGGCTGACCGGGCGTTGGGGCTGGAAGATTTTCATCATGTTGTGCTACGGCAGCCTCATTGTGGTCAATTTCCCCCAGTGCGGCGCGCTTTGAGTGACCGTTATTCGGCGGGGTAGCAACGGGGGCGTTGTTCGCACGCTGCTTGGCGGATGGGCGGCCAGGTGTGACCGGAGCTGTCTGAATCTGTGCTAACTTCTCCTTCATACTGTCCTCAAACCACCATTCACGGAATGCACCTTGGTTTAGATGCAGCCAATGCTGTTGTGGGCCAACTACCATACCGGGTCGCATGAACCTCATAAACGCAATGATCTCATTGGCAGTAAATCCGTAACGATAGATCAGATAGGCTCCGATCAAACACCCTGTTCGGCCTAGGCCAGCCTTGCAGTGCACAGCGATTCCCTTGTTCTTCACGGTGATCATGTCATGGGCCATCTTGATGAATCGTCGGACTAAAGGCAGGGGAGGGCAGGTGCCATCTTCAAAAATCATATCAATGTGGGTAATTCCCAAAGCTGTAAAGTACGAGGGTGAGTATAGCTCCGAGTTTAATCGCACAACCAGTCCGATGTTTCGTGACGCGAAATGAGCCAGCACATTTTTGAAAGGAAGAGGTAATTTGGATGCATGAACTTGAGAGACGGTTGACGGCAATGCAGCATACTCAGGAGTATTTGCCGGAATCGGGGCGATTGGTTGGTGTTGTGGCGAAGCAAAGGCTAGGAAGTGAGGTGTGACCCAGTTGAAGTCACCCATGTCAACACGCTCGTACTTCTCATATCTAGAAACCCTATCAGTAATTTTATCACCGCATGGCCGGATTCAACGTACTCTTCAAGGCTGAACTCCCTCAGACCACACAGTGACTGCTCTTTAGCCTTCCATACTCCATAGACCACATCTTGAATGCTCAAAGTGAAATCTGCCTGACTGTATCCGGCATCTCGAAACGGCATATAAGGAGGATCAGCCTGCGCAATCGGTGCCAGCGCCAAATGAGGCGGCCAAGATTGGATGAGGACCATGTAGCAAGCGACGAGACATGCTGCATTGGCACGGCTCCGAGCGTCAGGTTTAGAGTAGAACACCACCGGGCGGTCGCTGTTTGCAGGATCACCAAGGATCTCATGGAAATGAACTGCAAAGCGGTACAGGTGACCTATGTGTAGAGGACCGAAGTCCGCATGGAAAGAGTTGTAAAGCAGGGTATCATCCACCGTGAAGTAAACGGGGCTTCGCCTCTTGCTACTGGAGGTGTTTGACTGAGCTCGCGCCGAACGCTTGCTTGGTGATTTGGGTTGCTCATGAGCATAAGGGAATGGAGTTCTCGCATCCGGTTCGTCGTCATAGGAAGCCAAGTATAGACGATCTGTTTTTTCGAGCTGTTAGCAGGCAGCCATCAAGGAACCACTGCATCTGGCATTGAATGTTTTGGTGCCCACAGAACGTCTATCCAGACGTGATATAGAAAAACAGCCGGCCTTACCCTGAATATACTCAATCATCTGGCCATAGCCACCAACGTTTCCGGCCATTTTGAATGCAACAATGTGCCACCAAAACAAATGGCCAACGGTAATAGGGACAATAAACAATCGATCAGGGGCGAAAGGCAAGTAGGACGTCTTTAGGAAAGAATTGTCCCGTAATTGGAAGACAGTTGTGGCCTAGTCAACAATGTAGATATATCCAAACAAGAGGTTCAAGCTAAACGATCATGGTCTGAGCCGTTGCCACTCCGACCAGACAAGAATATCGATAATCCACGGACTGTGGATAGAGTAAAGATATAGGTAATGAAGCCGGGGTAAGAACAGGAGATATAGGAAGCCTGTCAAAGAACCCTTGTAGAGGGGAAGCGAGGGGAGGGGAAGAGATGGGGGAAGGACGAACGAAGCTGAAGAGGAGAAAAGGATGGTGAACTACGGCACGAGAGAAGACCTCGAGGCCGATGAGCCGTTTACAGAAATGCGATGCACGCTAAGTGGCTACTGTTATGTTGTGGTGCCCCAAGAACAGTCTAGCGCCGGGCGTTGACAGGACAACGCTTGTTGCCTCAGGCGAATTCGTCAACCGTCAAAACAATACCTTATGTAAGAGACTCCAGGCAAACCCCTCCAACCTCACAGACAAACAATTCTTCTTGCCACCCAAATGCTAAAGAATTCCTAAGATCAGCTGTATTACACGAGTAATCGTTATAGAATCGTAGGATCATTATACATTAGATTATCTACAAGAATAGAGCATATACGATCTTAATTAAATCTAGCGGACCAGCCATATAGGCAAATAAAGCCTTTTAAAAGCACTGGAATCAGGCCAGTATAGGAGTGATCCTGTGGTAGATAATAGAAGCAGTACGGAGTACTCCGTAGAAGGAACGCTGTAAGGGCTATGTCCACGAAGACATGGGCGCTATAGGCAATCTACCATAGTGATCCCCCGGGCTTCCCAGGCCCCGAGATAGCCTATAAGCCCCACTAAATGGTTTACCATACAATACACCTTCGCCTTCCATCGGACCATCGATTGATGCGTCCACGACCTCCAATCTAAGCGCCATGCCCAAAGCGGGAAAGCTAACCAAAAAAAATCTAGCATTTCACAGATCCAGCCTGCAGGTGCAGCGAGGTCATTCATTTTCAGTTGCTCTGTACATCGTCAAACATTTTTTTGCACTGAGAAAACTGACTGGAAGTTGTCCCTATAACCATGCCCTCTACCGAAGCATCAAATACCGAATTCCCCTATACCTTGTAAGATACTCATATGATACTCCTCCGCTCCAATCAAGACCACAGAAGGTCTAATATACCCCACACAACAGAACAATCTCCCTACCCCTCCCCACAAACCGCCTAGCTACATCCGCCCTTCGCGCCATCGAAGTTGACACCGAATTATCCCCGTTCGTTCGACGCGACATGACCGTAACTACCCCCAAGGGAAACCAAATGGACCCCGAAGAGGCAAAGACCGTGCTCGAGACTACCTACCATGCAACCACGAATCGAATGCTGCGGGTGGCTGTGAATGGGTTTATGGAAAGCCTGGGGGTTGTCCTTGGGGTCATGGAGGAGCTGGATGTGGATGTGTTGGAAGTGGAGGGAGTTGAAAAATGAACCAGGATCGCAATGGGTACGCTTTCTGTCTTACTTGGCAGAGAAAGGATCAAATTTGCACCACAGTCAGGATCACAGCTTCTTTGTCAAGCACCAACAAAAAAAAATATTGGAGTTGCGATCAGCTAGACGCATTCTCCTTGAGAGCATGACTAAGGATACTTTGCTGCGTCACACAATGGGAATCAATAATATCCATAGGAGGAGACATAGCGCCTGGGGTGGATGGGGGGGGGGGGGATTGAAGTGAATTCCCAAGTGAACTTGGATTTTCCAGTGCGCACTGTATAAGAGGGTGCCCCGGTATCCTGAAATACATATATTGCCATGTGACATTCCAAATACGAGTGCAGAAGCATGGTGGTGCATCTACATTGCGAAAATCAAGGTAGAGATATTTTCCTTCTTTTTGACTTGCCAGGAAATGTTCTACTCCTGCATATATGATATGGAATTCTGAAAAAATGATCAGTGCAGCCTGTAGGATAAGCCTTCTTGTTCAGTATTAAAGTGAATACTATGTGCAATGCACCGTTATTTTCTTTACTAATACCACATTACAGGGCAATATCATGGGAGGCTGGGTGAATGGCAGAAATCAGAACCTAGTGTATGGCAGTTTCATATCGGTAGATATCTATTGACATGAATAGTTGAGTTTGAAAGAAATAATACTATTTCTGCGACAAATTCGAAAGATTTCTATGATTGACTCATTTTCCATGAACTCCAATTGATAATATCGAAATACTCACAGTCGAGTCCAACGAATAGCCGCCCATTGGTGTAACAAAACAATCTTCGAATTTATCCAGCTGGGATACCTACGCAAGCTGTTCCATTCCCAAGAACCTCGGAGCGTCTCATGCGAATTCATTCTGATTTCACAGTTTCACCTTCTACTGCACACTGGCAGTTCTACTTCGGGAGCCTTAGAAAGTCTTGTTTTCGGAGTATTATCTTACTACATTATCGTTGATATATAATATCATTTACTATGTATACAGTGGCCGTAGTCTGTGTTCGAGAATATAGCACAGGTAGCATACCAGGAATACATTTCAATCCTGCATGGAATTTATACAACATCATTGATCTGGCATGTATTTTGACTTCAAGTACAAGTTCCATCTTCTAAAACCAACAGCAATATCTTTCGAAGAAATACTTAGTATTCATTAAGATGGCAGCTAGACATGCTTCAATAAAAGATAAATACTAAATTCACTATGTTCATTCTCTTTCCATTTCCCCTCTTAAAAAATGTCACTTCAAGATGTATAGTAAATAGTAAAGATTAAATACCAACGGCAAGCCTCAGGCCCCCACAACCTCATCACTTTATTTCCATCTTCACCTGACGTAACAACAACCACCCCGAATTCCCCAAACCCCAGTAAAAAAAAAAACATACAACAACCGATAAAACTCAACAAAGAAAACCCAGAAACAAAATGATCGACCGCACCATTTTTGAAAGCCTCCAGTCCAAAATCGACGAAGAGGCCGCCGTCCGCGACGTACGTGCCAAAAGCCTTCCAAAAACAGCCTCAAAACTGACTATCCCCAGGAACTTCATGAGATCGTCCAGACGCTGGCAAGAAACGGTCCGTCTCAATCTTGAATTGCACTCCCCTCTTTGAAGAACGAGACCAAGAGCAGAAACGCAGAATCAGCGCTCCAATTAACATGTTAGACGGATAGGACGATCCACAACAGCTATTCTCTCTCGAGCTCATTCTACCCCCTCAGATCAGTGTAGGTAAATCCCTTCGAACTAAAAGAGTAGAGAATGATCCACTGACGAGAACAGTGAAGCCCGTCCTTGACGAGGCGACGAGGGAAATCCTCGCTCAGAAAGAGCAGGTCACCCGGCTCAAGGCCTTGGCTGACAAGCACCCGTTCTACAAATATAACGCCGTGTGGACTCGTGAGCTGCAGAATCTTGTTCGTGACAAGTCTCTTTTCTCGGTGAACCACCGTCTTGAAACTAATGCGGTTATGAGTAGGTTTCGTCTATTGAGATCTGTGCCTGGCTGGGCGGGCTTGAGGAGTACAAGTGTAATGACTCGGCTTCGTTTTTGACCATTGAAGAGGTTGGAAAGTTTCTTGATAGTATGTTTCTCTTTTATCGGCCTTTTCTTCTTCTTTTTCTTATTCCTTGACGATGGTTAAGTTCGGGGCTGTTTAAAGCGATGCTGATCTAGGTGATTAGTCCCTGTGAATCTTAAGGAGCAAGATGTGTTCCATCTCACAATTGAAGAGTACCTGCTTGCGCTGATTTCTATGATTGAGGAATTGGTTTGTTTATCCCCCTGTTGATTTCGGAAAGTATCCTGACGGTTGAATAGTCGCGTCTTGCGGTCAACTCAGTCACTCTTGGGGATTATGCTCGGCCGGTACAGATTGGCAACTTCATCAAAGACCTGTTTGCCGGGTTCCAGCTCTTGAACCTCAAGAACGACATCCTGCGCAAGCGAAGTGATGGAATCAAATACAGTGTACGTTTGTCTACCACCGGGGAATATACGATTAATACCCACTAACACCGTGTAGGTCAAAAAGGTTGAGGATGTCGTCTACGACCTCTCCTTGCGGAAGCTGATCCCGAAGGGCAATGATGCCGCTTAGTTTGCGACAAATTACATTACACCACATCGACATCGACTCATATGCCAAAAGTAAATAATGACGATGAATTCGGAATCGCATGATATGTAGCCCCCTTGGTTAAAACTTGGAAGTATCGGGAGGTGCATATAACGAGTACTATTAGGATACAAGTAATGTGAAGCATGGTATCATAAATAAACTCCTCAACCTAGAAACCGAAAATCACGACAACTTGGCCTGCTCAGCGGATTCTCCCTCCTTGGCCTGAGCCGACGCCGCAGTTCCATTCGTCTGTGCCTTCTCAATCTCCTTGACGATGGTATCCTCCAGCGACTCAGGCTTGGTGGTGCTGGCCCAGCGGCCGACGACCTTGCCTTCGGGTGAGATGAGGAATTTCTCGAAGTTCCACTTGATGCGCTTCAAGCCCAGAAGGCCGGGTTGCTGCTCCTTCATCCAGGTCCACAGGGGCGCCGCGTTGTTTCCATTGACATCCAACTTGCCCAGCATCGGGAACGTAACACCGTAGTTCACCTGGCAGAAGGACTGAATCTCATCGTCGGAACCAGGGTCCTGGCCGCCGAACTGGTTGCAAGGGAATCCGAGGATAGTGAAGTCTTCGGGGTACTTGGACTTGAGCGTCTGATAGAGCTTCTCAAGGCCTTCGAACTGGGGAGTGAAACCGCACTTGGAGGCGGTGTTGACGACGAGGACGGTTTTGCCTTTGAGTGGGGTGAGAGGGAACGGCTGTCCTTTCTCTGTTGAGCGAGGATCTGTTAGTAAGAGTCTCGTGTATGACAGAAGAGGGACCGGTCACGAATACGCACTGTCAGCGGGTTCGAACCCGTAAAAGGTAGTTGCGGAAGCCATGGTGACTGTTCTGCTTTCGGGATCTAAGAGCGATGAAGACGGAATAGCTGCACTGCGACTTTGCGACGGTGATGATTATACGGAGTACGGGGTAGAAGATTGATTGATTGATTGATCGAATGATCAGGTGGGCTTTATAGTAGGTCGAAGAAATTCGTGAGGGGCGCAACGGAGGAAAGTAAGTGGCCGAGCCGGAATCTAAATGTCGTCACCTAAGGTATAATTGAAAGATCTCAAAGGCTACTGGATCGGTCTTTCTTTGTCATCCCTTTTCGAAAATTAACTAGACTACTAGTGAACTTGGTCCTGGATTAGTGATCTTATGCTCCTGAAGAATAAGTTTCTAATTTTCTGGCATCAAATACGAATTGATCAGTATCGACTAATCCTAAATAGTTAAGTACCTCGGAACGTTCTCTACCATATAATATCCAGTCCAACGACGAAACTTACAAATCAGTACCGGTACCTCGTCGAATAATCTATAAAGCCCATTATTAGCCTCGGATCCAGAATCAACCCACTCCAAGTGGAACTGCAACTCACCCTTAGGGCTCACCACGAGACCCCGTCCCTTCTTCGCACCCTTGTAGATGGTCTCAAGAATATCGATCAACTCCTGCTTATCCTCAAGCACCCAGTTCAATTTGTTATTGTTACCAGTACCAAAATCACACATCATGTGTTTATTCCGGTAGAAGAACATGATCGTCATTGGATCGAAGAGTTCGTACATGGTGTTGAACTCGGGGACCTCGTCGATGTCGCAGAGGTAGATCACGGCAAAATCTTAAGAAGATTCATGTCAGATCGATGATCGACGATAGTGGGAATGATCGTCACCGACTCACTTTTGACCCGCTCAGCGATCTTGAAAAGAACTTCATCCTGGCGCATGCCTGTACGGCGGTTAGGACGCGAATGTGCACGAAATGGAGGGGGAAACTTGCAGTCGACATCATGGTCTCGACCAAATCGAATGACCTGTATTCAACTGGATCAGTATGCGCGCATCTGGAAAAAGTCGCGATGCCCAAGGACGTACTACAAGTCGTTCTTCTTCGGAGAGAATTGCTTGGTCGACATGCCAAGCGGTACGTAAATGAGGCAACACGACGGAACCCATGGTTATTTGGTAATTGTTGAACAAAAGGGGTTGTGCAAGGAAGAATGAATGTGATTTGGGTGAGGATAGGGTGGTTCTAATTTTTGTCGACCAAGCGAGGGGGATGTCTAAGTACAGCGAGTATAGATGACTAGGTGCGTAAGAGAATGTACGTTGAGAGAGGCCTTCTTCTCCAAGCGGCCGGTGTACCGACCAGATTGATGAAAAAAGGGGGTTCGCGTCAATCAGAGATAGTGTAAGCCTGATGACACTGTGTGGCAAGGCATGCGCAAGCACAGGGGCCCTGCCACGGAGACCAAAAATAAGATTAATCAATGTTGTGTTCCTATGGAACACTTTCAGAGATTAAACTGAAAAGAACAGATACTACACTTGATCTAAGCCAAAAGGCAAAGAGAGCTGGAGAAGAAAAGAAAAAAATTCCAAATGAGGTGGGCAGCGCGAAGTATTTAAACTCAAGGGTGGATGGCCCGTGCGACGCTAGTTCACTAGCGTCACGGACCCTTGCTAAGCGAAACAAACTGGGATTAGTAAGATATCTCTCATTGGCTGAATTGGTTACCAGTCAGATGATAGCGATCTGCCCTAATTATCATACGTAGCCCTAATCCGATTTCCCGATCGAGGTTAGGCAGACGCACTCGCGGACTGGATAATCAACGGCTCCACTAGCGAGAAGTTTTGGTTCTCCATCTCTTTGCTATCTTCATTCAAGGCGCAGGATACTCACCTCTTTGCGACCCAACGTTCTCTCGTCACCAATCTCCCGCCCCCCCAATCCAGTCACAATGTCTCCCGCCGCTGCTGTATGTTCTGAATCCTGAAACTGCTTTGCTGTTCCCCCTGAAAGACTAGCCGTACGGTTTCTTCACATTAACTTGTGCGAGAAATCGTCATGGTCTACCTGGGGATTCGACATGATGGAACAGTAGGCTAATCGCAACATTTGGGTGAATAGGCTCGTGGTCGTAAGGCCCAGAAGGTTACCCACAAGGTATGTCATCGGGATGAGTCGCAAGCTAACTAAGGTGCGATCGCTAACATGCTATCTCTCCAGTTTGTCATCAACGCTTCTCAGCCCGTGAGCGACAAGATCTTCGACATCTCCGCTTTCGAGAAGTTCCTTCACGACCGCATCAAGATCGAGGGCCGTGTTGGCCAACTCGGTGACAAGGTCGTCATCTCCCAGTCCGGTGATGGCAAGATCGAGGTCGTTGCCCACATCCCCTTCTCTGGTCGCTACCTCAAGTACTTGTAAGTTGCCTTCGGTCTGTCCCGTAGTATAGGCGATCATGATCCTAACGACCTATCAGGACCAAGAAGTACCTCAAGAAGCAGCAGCTCCGTGACTGGCTCCGCGTTGTCGCCACCTCCAAGGGTGTCTACGAACTCCGCTTCTACAGAGTCGACAACGAGGAGGCTGACGAGGATGAGGAGTAAATGTCTCCTTTCTCGGATCAAATAAAAAAAAATCGACTGGCCTTGAGTGCGCTCGCATCAGGGGGATTCCATGTTTGGACGGGAGCGATAACTCAATGGGAGTCAGTGCTTTGGGTCAGGTTTGTGAGGGTGTCGATGTGCTTGGTCGGGAGCACACCTGCACGGTTCTACGGCGTTAGCCGGAATGTCCCGGCCTGAAAAGGCAGTATTCTAAGGTTACTTGCGTCGCATCCAAGTGTTGGTGTTGTACTTCTACTCATGACGTTACGACTGGTAGATTTGAATTGAGTCCATCTGTCACCCTTAGCTCCTTATTTCTCGTAGATTCGCATCAGATGTCTGATCGGGTATCATGTAAAAATCAAGCTATGAAATGGGTACACCAAGAGTCATCCCCCAGCTGAGCTGGCCCTCTTCTGTCCGGCCCCGGGCCCAAGTCGCCATATCGGTCCCGTGTCCTCTGTTGCGCCTGGTGGAGGCACAAGTTTATCATCTTGGATGACCCATCCTTTCGACTTCAATACCTTCCAAGTTTCTGTGGCTTTGACCCTCACCAAGTCCCCAGTAGCAATCGCATCCTCCTTGGAATCATGGCCGCGGTCCCCCCCAGTCTGGATATGCCTATCAAGATATTTTCTGGATAGGGTTTTGAGGCTCATACGGTTGGGTAGACCTGCACCCACTGGGTAAAGGATGACAGTATCAATAACCGTGGGATGGACGATACGGCAAGCATTGAGGTCATTGTCAATCGCATGACCGATTAGAGGTGTCTCGGGCTGTAATAGCTGGAACAGCAAAGCCCGTGCTACTGCAGGTGAATCCACCACCTGTAAAGGCGTGCGTATTACCTCTCCATCCTCCAAGACGGATGAAGTGCCCGTTGCAGTCGAGCTGTCATGAGGGACAGCGTTATTGTAATGTTCAGGGAAAACCCCAGAAAACCGTGAATTTAGGTCCAGGATTTCTCCCATGGGCCTAACAATAACATCGAGGAGCTCCTTGCCCTGGGGCCAGCTGACAGCAGTGAGCCGGATCAACTCCAGTCCCAGTGTAGTGTATCCCATCTCACAGTCAAAGGTTACTGGCGGAAGGGCCCCTTTACCTGGCTGCGCCGGAGTCATTTCGAATTGAAGGATTGATGCTAGTCGTTTGGCCTCGGACACTTTGAAGACATGGGTATCGCCTTTGGTACATCCAGAGGAAGTCCCCAGGGTCTCGTTGCAGCAAGTGAAATAGGCCTCCTTATGGCCTGTAATATGATCTGTCCGCTTTTTGGGGGGGTAGAACGGCTTTCCAGGGTGATATGTGCACTGCCCTCCTGTTGTCAACGAACCATCCTCACGGCGACCAGGGAAAACCTGAAATCGTCCACCACATCGATCACACTTTTCCCATCCTTTAGATTCGATGGTCCCTTTCCTTGCAACCTCAATCTCCTCTTCCGTGGGGGCTTTGGTCACATAACCATGTTGTTCCAACCCTTCAAGAGGTGTGACTAGTTTTCCGGCAATTGCGATTTCCTCTTCAATTCTCAAGCCAGTGGTAAAGACGGTTGGCGTCTGCTCCAGTTGAGTAGGCGCTGTCTTGTAGTATCTCTCGTTTAGATGAGCTTTGACCTCTTTCACCCAATCCTCCTTGTTCATCTTTGAGAATTTAACAATGCGGAGTTTGATAATGTTGCCGTATACGCTCGCATTCCCTTTTGCCGTCTTTTCCTCTTCGTCTAAAGCCATTGTTATAAGCTCATTGGGGTTCAAGGTTATGCCTTTATCTTTATTATCTTTATCCTTGGCCAGCTTATCATTCAGGGCAGACATGGCGGCATGGAGTTTCGTCAAAATAGACAGTCGCACACTATGAGATGCAGGCGCCTTCAGTAGGAACCTGGGGTTTAGACTCTCACGAGGGGCCTTTCTTGGTGGAATTCGTTGATCCTGTTTTGAGGATAGCGATGTATCGTGTTTCGCTGCGGCGAGCTCCGTTTTAGGAGGCGGAGAAACACCCCTCGATATCGACTGTAGTTTTGTAGGGGTTTGACGGGTTTGACTTGTTGCGTGGGCCTTCGTACCGAGCCTATTCATTGGTGTAGCTATTCGACCATTGATTTCATTTGAATGACAAGGCGAAGGCCTATCTTCCTGTTTGATCCTACTAGCCTCAGACGCTGCCTGTAGCTTTGGTTTCTTCTGAGGTGGAGTCTCTAGCGTGGTAGTAATTTCTCTCTGTGATTGCGCACTCTTGGCCCTTTTGTCGACCTCCGAAGGTGGGTTTAGTGTTTTGTGAGAGAACATGCAAGTCAAAAGAGTGCATTCCTGGCCCAGGGGACAGGGGATGTCCTTGAATAAGCCAATTGGAGCGAACATTGTGAGAAGATGATGGTGGTGGTAAGCCAGTGGAGTGAGAGAAAAGAAATGTGAAGTGATATAAGCTCAGACGCTATAATTATGTTTGCATGTCGAGGCCTCGTGGAGTGTAGTACTCTGAGCTTGTTACTGCAAGAGTCCGACCTCAGACTACAAGTGCAACTTTGCATGAACTCAATTGAATTGGATTATCAAGACAAGGCTGGTTATTTCCAGCGTCGTTTGAATCTTGAGCTCTGGCAATAAGTGGTTGATGAGAGAGACCGAGATACTAGAACCGCCCGTCCTGGGTCTTAGTCAGCTTCTTTATATCACTGCATAATATAGAAATCTAGCGTCATCATATACATGGAACACAGGTTATACAAAATATAGTATGTACTTCTGAGGAGGATGAAGTGTGTGCGATCGATGTAAAGAGGCACTTGAAGCATTATACTTGGTACTAAGTAGTAGTAATGCAGTCGAGAATTTGGTGTTCATTTGAAACAAATAATGCAAACATAACCAACTTGCTGCCATGTTTGTCAGGCATCACCAATCATGTGCTCGGAGAATACGGAGTAGTACTAGTAAGTATCTACTCCGTACTAGGTTCAACTATCAACTGACAGTGAGTACTACAGGTAGTACCTAGTAGGTACTCATAGGTAGGCTTTCAAATACCTAGTTATTGAATGACACTTCCTCTGGTTTTCTGTTTGGCATCGAGAGGCAAATATAGGAACAGCAACCCAATCAGGCTTGTCTCAGAGTATCCACGGTGGCTACTACTCAGTTAGGCAGACACTATAGATACTGTGGACTTGAACTAAGTACCATTTACTCCGTACTCCGTACGGGGTGTCTGTTATATATCACGCGGAAAACCCCAGTGCATAGTATGTACATGACATGGGAAGTATTCCTAGTAAGAAATAACAATTTCCAAATTCCAACCGTGACCATTCTTTGAGCGATGGATCCCAGTAATCACGCCAAGGACGACATTCCGCGGAAGGCCGACCATCTCTGTGTGTTGATCCATGGGTAAATCCACCGAAGCAGCTCAACGCTACATCTGCTAACATATGCATTGCCAGATTCTGGGGCAACCCTTCTCACATGGACCATCTAGCAGCGTCCCTGAGAGAACGATACAGTGACGACCACCTCCGCGTCCTAGTGCTGGAGCGCAACGCCGGAACCCTCACATACGATGGGATTGAAGTGGGCGGCGAGAGAGCAGCCTACGAGATCGAAGAAACTTTGAATTCGTTAGCCGACGAAGGGTGTCGGATTCAGAAGCTGAGTATCGTCGGGTACTCATTCGGAGGCCTGGTGGCCAGATATGCGATAGGACTGCTCTACGCACGGGGATGGCTCGACAAGTTAGAGCCGGTCAACTTTACAACCTTTGTGTCGCCGCATGTCGGTGTGCGGATTCCTCTCAAGGGCATCTGGAGTCATATCTGGAATAACGTAGGACCCCAGCAGGGTTCTACATCGGTGCGGCAGCTGTTCATGGTTGATTCATTCGGGGACACGGGGCGACCAATGCTTAGCGTTTTGGCAGATCCGGATAGTATTTTCATGCGGGCTTTGGCGCGGTTTCAGAATCGCTGTCTTTATGCGAATGTCATCAATGATCGCACTACCATCTTCTATACTACTTCGCTTTCCACGGTTGACCCCTTTCGTGACCTGGAAAGCTTGCAGGTTAACTATGTCAAAGGGTATGAACCTGTTGTGATTGATCCGGATATGTACTTCTTGCCTTCGGGGGAGGTGAAGCCTAAGGAGTGTCTGTCTTTGGGCTCTCGGATTTGGCGGTTTCTCAGCGCGGCCTTGTTTTCAATTTTCATTGTTCTCTTTCTATGCATCGTCCTCCCCCTTTTCTTTCTGCATTCTGTCTGCGAGTGGTCCCACAGTCGACAGCGAGTACGGGTACACGAGGAAGGGAAGAGTGGAACGCTATTTAAACCGTACCGTGTCATGATAAAGGAAGTGCAAAGCGCCATAGAAGAAGTATACGAGGATGTCGGGTTTAGACAAGATCCCGAGTATCTTTCCGTCACGACCAAGACCGGCCGCGAAGATTCAATCACGAGACGAAATTCACCTAAGCACAGCTCGAGCCCCATCAGAGAAGACCGAAACTATCCTACTCTCGCCCTGACACCAGCTCAGATCACCATAATTGAGTCCCTCAATTCCGTGGGATTCCGCAAATACCCGGTCTACATCCATAATCACCGGCATAGTCATGCAGCGATCATCGTACGGGTCCCGAACAAGGGGTTCGACGAAGGTAAAATCGTCACCAAACATTGGCTCGACAATGAATTTCAGGTCTAAAGGCGGGCATGTTGCATACCTTGGAAAATGCGGGGTGCGTGGGGTTCCGGTAGAAGCCAATAAATCCCGAATACTCGACCGGTTACTCTCGCGGTCAGACAAGGAACGATTGGACGACCTCTTCCGCTGATTCCTCCCCTCTTAACGCTGGGACCTCTCTTTGCCTGCAGATGATGGCCAAAGTATCGCTCTACTAAACTTAAGTTAATATTCGGAATTGCCTGTTCTGTCTCCCCCAATTCAAGACAGACTTCGATGTTGACCTCGGCATTGTATCCTCGAGGCTGGTATCATTGATGGTATTTGGTGAGGAACAATACCCATACCCCAGGTGGTTGCCATTATAGACCAGCTACTAAATATTACTTGTAACATTGGGAAACGTGCTAGTAGACCATATGAGCATATGATGGATATATTCTCATTCGTAACTTGAACTGAAATGAACCAGTCGTAAAGTCGGTAAGATCCCATAAAGTTGTATGCCAAGATGGCTTTCATGGTACTGTGAACTCAACCAACCAACGCAGCATCAAAGCGAACGACATCTATCATACTTCTGGGATACAGCCTTTCGTCTGTAGAGAGCCGCCAGTTGAGGAATAAACGAAACGTAATGGTGTTGAAGCAAGTGAAAATCAAACGGGTGAAACTGGCACGCCAGGGAATCATAACACATCGTAAAGTGGAAAAATGAACTTGTGCACTGCACAGACAATGAGAAACATAATAAAGGTTTATAGGATATCATGTGGTTGTTGATGAAGTAAGATAGGAAAGATTTCTGATCCAGGGTGATCAATTGTTAGTATCATGTTCCAAGTCAATGTCGGAGTCGATATCATCGGCGATGGCGGACTCGTGGGACTGCTTGGCGAGTTCTCGCTCCGTGGCGAACTTGACAGCTTCCAGCACATTGTCGGTGACCTTCTTGGGTGGGTAGCGTGGTATCGTACCCTCCTGGTAGACACCAGTCTTAACCAGGATCGAGTACCAGTGGGTGTCACTTATTTCATTGAACTCGTTGGTGCCGCGGATATCTGACTCCGGGGTGTCACCGACGAAGTAGACGGTGTTCGGAGGACGGTTGATGCCGTGGGTATCCTTGCGCCACTGTCGAAGGAGTCGGGTAGCGAACTCATATGTGCCCAGTTGAGGTTTTCCAAAGGCGATTGTGTGCAACTCTTTACTAGTGACGGCTTTGTAGAGTGCCTCCAGAGAAGCCCGGAGGGCACCCATGCCAATACGGGAGTGTTCGTGAGAGGTGGACCACACGACATCGTTATGGGAAAAGAACACGGGTGGGCCCTCGTCAAACGTCTCGGAGCGGGTACCGAGACGTCCATCCTTTGACATGAGAACATCCAAGATAATCTGCTGATCACCGGCCCAGTCTCGACTGTCGGCAAAAACAAAGATGGCCTCAATGTTGGTCTTACTGAAATCTCTAACGCGAGAGTTCTTGTACTCTTCCTCTGTCAAACTCCGGAATGGAGTAGTGTCATGTCTCGTTTTGATGATATCCCCAGGAGTGATGACATCTTTGAAACCATAACCTTCGGCCACAATGCGGCACTTCTCACCTACACCGCCAACGACAAGGACGGTATTGTACCGCTCAGCCATTTCCCGCATGGGAGTGTGACCACAGATGAACTGGCCCGTGGAGACCTCCAGCTCGAGTTGCCGGCTTAGATCGAGGCATCGTTCTTCCTCTGTCTTGCCTCCACCATTTGTGACGAAGATATACGGTCTAGAAGAGAGGCAAAATTTTTTAGTTTGTGCCATCACACTCAAATTGAGTAGTAGGCGTTCTTTAGAGGGAAGAAAATACACGGTTTTTTTTTTTTTTAAAAAAAAAAAAAAAAAGAACTCTTACATTTTGATTCCATAAGGATTGGCCCCGTTGATGTACTTGAGAGCTTCGATGGCCGCGGGGATGGGCTCCCCTCCTCTGATAAGAACACCATCAATGTCAAAAGCCAGAGCAAAATCATCAGTGGTGGTTAGAGGCATTCGCGGTACCGGGGATGCAAAGCGGGGTGATCCCTCCTCAGAAGAAACATCGTCCTCCAGATGCTGCTTGGCCATTTCCATCGCCATGGCTGTTTCATGAGAATCACTCGGGGCCATCAAATGCTTAGGGGGAACGACCACATTAGGGCCGCCATAGAGGTCAGCCCGAGAAGCGTCCAGGCTGGATAGCCGGCGGACCCTTTGGGTACCGAAACCGTCGGCAGTAGTCATCTTTGTTCCTGTGATTGTGGTTAAAATTACGGGGTAGCGATAATATTCAGCGAGCCCAGATGGTGGAGCAGCCCGTGTGGGACTGGCCAGCAGAATGCGAGAATGGTCAACGCTGAAGATTGATCGCCTGTACACCGAGATTGAACCAAATCGGAGAATTCTCCTTAATAAGTAAATAAGGATTTGTGACGATCAATGAGCAGTGTACGGAGTACCGCAGCAGGAACCGAATTCTACCGGACAATGGGATAGAGAAAGAGAAGAAGACAGACCGGTGATATGCAGTAGTACTGTGATCGGTCAGACAAGAACAGCAAGGGGCTGTACTCCAAGGGGTATTTAGTAAGATGAAGAGGAAGTGATTGACAAAGTGGGGTGGACAGGGAGGGACAAGGTTGCGAGGTTGAAACCTCTAATATAAAGACAGGGCACAGCGGGTGGAGTTGTAGACCAGCAAGTTGTTTGGCTCATGGTAGATGCAACCCGTGGCTTCAGCATCAACCGCGTCTGGACACATTCCTTTTGAGAAATAGAATCATGCATTAACATGCTCAGGGAAGAGACTCCACCGAGGTGAAAGTTTACCGTTCCTCTCCTATCCATACCAGGCGGTTATTTGTGATGGAGGAATATCACATTCTGATTTGCTCCACGCAACGATCAAGGCGCATCGAGTCGTAAACCATAGGACAGCATCTTCGATATGTGCAGTAGAGGGGTATAAAAGTGGATCCACAAAGGGAAAACATCCTGATATCATCTTTGAGATCGTCGTTGATATCATAGGGAGGAAGATTTGACGGTGGCTGTGGTTAGGGGGTTGTTAGGTGTTTTCTTTCTCCTTCCCTGATGTTGGTGGTGGCTTTACGCTTTACGGTTACCAAAGTTATTTGGTAGCATGTATGTACTGTATGTCTGTATGTCTGTATGTCTGTATGTATGTATGTACATACATACATACATACATACATACGACTAGTAATGCATCTATCACATAGATTACCAGGTTGTACTGTACTAGTACCAGAGTACTCCGCATCACTCGATTGAATGAAAATATGAATACGGAGTACCTCAGTCCTCAGGTATGTACTCCGTACTCCGTACTACCTGACTATGTACTCTAACTTCTAGGTATGCAGCTGGAGAATTGGTTGTGGTTAATGAAGATGATATTGTATGGAGCAAAGTAGAAGTACTTAAATGACAACGTCACAGAATAGAAGATTAAAATTCTACTCCGTATTCAGCATATGATTATGATTACTCCGTAGTAGTTTCTTCTTCCTACTGCTCTTTTCTTTTCCTTTCTTTTCCTTCTCCTCTTTTGCTTCCCTTTGTCTCTAACTCCTTCCATCTCAGACTGAGGGAATTTCAATCTCAACAGCCGCCCCTGACGTCACAGCTGGCGATACTCTCTCCAAGTCCGGAGTAGCACATTTGAATAATGAATAGAGTACTCCGTACGAAGTACTAACTACCTACTAGTACGTACTCTACGGAGTAAGGTATACCATTAATTACGGTGATGGCGCAGGCACAGACACCAAGCGGCCTCTGGGGGCGTGATCGCCCAACCGAGTCCCGAGGCCTAATCGCCCCATACATTCATTGGATCGAAGTTCCAACTCCGAAAGATCCTCGCCATACGGAATACAAGCCGCAACGTTCTGAAAGTTTAGTATTTACTACGCAGTACAAAGGTGTTACCATCAGCCTCACCTACTACTAGTCAACCACACAGAAACTCCTTGTTAAGTTGCAACTTGCATGTGATCTTGACTGGGCTTCACGGTGTGTTATTCCTGCTACTACGGAGTACTCCGTACACTGTCAAATGCCAACGTACCAGAGTGTGTACTGTACAGTACAAGTATTCAGCGGCGTGGAATGTTGTTTCCCCCTTGATACCATTCACCATCAGGGACTCTGATTTTGTGCACAGGAATGATGCGGTGGCACCGTGTAGGTATGTGTTTTTCATTATGCCCGGTATTGTGGGTTTGACAGGCGAAGATTGGCGCCTGTATAATCTTTGTTGTAATCATTCATTGAAGTCTATTTCGGTAATAAATCTAAAGGAGAAAAAGGCAAAACGGGCTTAGGCAAAACAAAGAAAACCGAGTCTGGGGAAGATTAGTAATCGAGTACAAAGAGAAAGGAACCCCAAAGGCTCATTTTGTGAATATATACAGAGTACATGGGTCTTCATGGAATAGTCAGCCACCACATGCTTGAATGAAAGAATACCAACACAAAAAGGAGCAGAGAGAGAGAGAAAAAAAAAAAAAAAAAAAAAAAGGGTCGTCAGTCTACACGGAGAATCAAGTCAGAGCCTCTCCTGGAAGGGTTCAAGTTGCGTTCTGATGACAGACGCTTCTCCTTTGCCATGTGATTTTGTATCTTCGTTGAAGACCAGTCACCAGACAACCTATAAGGCTTAGTTTCAGATGAAAAGCCATGGCTATATCCGTGCCCGTAATCATTTAGTGAATAAGGGACATTCAATTCCTTGGGTTGCGGCTTGCCTCGGCGTATCTCTACACGTTTGATGTCATCACGCCGCACAATCTTGGGCCTGGAGACAATCTCCTGGACTGGACTGATGGCCCTGGAGAATGGCATTCTGGGGTACTTCACATGCGCATTCTCATCAAAATAGTCTCGTTTTTGACCTTCATTCTTTGGTGTCCGGATTTCTCGCACAGGAGTGAGCGGTCTGAAATTTCTTGAATGTCGAGATGTTAGATGAGATCCCGAGCTCTCGCTGATATTGATGGTCTCAAATTCATCACTGGGGCTGTCTAACAAGGTGTCTTTTACATCGGCATCGTGATCTGAATGACGACCTGCATTTGGAGATGACGGTAGCTCTGGAAGATCTCTAGCCTTCCTCACATCAGGACCTCGCCAGTAATCGCCGATATATGAATTGTGCTGCATGTTATACGGTCCTGGAGTTTGATCTGATGGATTGCCGTATCCATCAGTTTGGTGACGAGCCTGTAGCCCGTCACCAGCACTGGCATAGGCTGTTTTTTCCCGGCGACCTGGGCCACTGGGATTCACGATATCATTCTGTGCTCGATATCCGAGAAACATTACACGTGGGTTATCAGGCAGCCCTGCCATTGGTGGCCGCTTGTACTGCGAGTTTTGATCGTACGGAGTCGGCGAGTTTGGATATTTTTTGTGTTGCTTGGTGCCACCAAGAAAACTCCTTGGTCTGGCGGCATCCTCTTCAAACAACGTCTCACCACTAGTGGGCCTTGCGTATTTCTGCTGACCCCACCGTAATGGTTCCGGACAGAGTCCATACACTGGCTTCTCAGGCAGCAGGTCGGAGACCGTCCGCGGAGACGATTGGCTTTCTGAAGGTTCAAGGTCTGAGCTAGAGGAGATGGCAAAGCCAATCTTGTCTGGGTGGTGTATTCTGGTAGAGCCATAGTTGCAATCGTCATCTGGACCGGTTACAATGACTGCTGGGTTCCGAGGGCTAGGCTCGTACGGAGACATGAGTCTGGAAGTCTCTGTGTTCCCGTGTCCTGCACGGGATGGGGAGTTAAGCCCTGGAGTCGGACGTCTTGGGGGTAGAGAGAAGTCTGGAGGTTCCGACATAACGCCTCCAATCTCAAAGAAATTTTTATCCTTCGGTTGCTGATACCTCCGTTTCATTTTCCTGCAGCAGAAGAAGACCACCACCCCAAGTATAAAAAACCCCGCGATGCCAGAAGAAACAGAAACTCCGATCACCGCGCCTGCATTCAGACTGCTCTCTTTACCAGCTGCGGCTCCCGATGTCGCACTTTGAGATGCCTGCTGGCTGCTAGCAGTGCTAGAACTATTTCTGATGGTGCCCGCTACGGGGCTCTGGAAGGTGGTGAGAGTAGTCGATGAATGTCCTGTTCGGGGTGGTGTAGGATCCCCGGGCGTGGTTGGACTGGGACTAGGCGACTCTGTTTCGGTGGTGAGAATGCTCGTCGGTGATAATACGGACACGACTGTGGCGGTTATTGTAGCATGTGTACGGGACAGCGCTCCGGGGATGGAATCACAAATGCCGTATACACTTGAATTGAGCGCCACTTCAATTGAGCAAAACGATATACTGCAACGTAAGGCTGCCTCCCCTAGAGTATAGCCACTATTTGTGTTTGTTTTGCACAGGCAGCTAATGTCGGACACAGAAGAGCAAGCACCATAGGGATAATCGGTGGCTATGAAATTCCCAACGCAGTTTAGAGCACAATTCGGGACGGTCGCGAGTTGGGACACTCCGGACGAAGGGAGCTTCTGACTATATGCACTTATAGCCAGAAGAAGCGGAGCAGGCGATAGCATTGCGGTAGATAACTGTCGAGGAAGGGAAAAGAACATGTTGCGGCACCGTGTTCAACCCAAATTCATCGGCAAACCACTCGAACTTGGGTGCAAGAAAGCCAGAGGGAATAAAGAGAAGGGCAAAGATCACAAAGGAGAGCAGGTCAGTCAGTTGTGTATATATAATCAACTCACCGCAATCCCAATCTCGCGTCGGAAGCAATGGCGAGTATCTCACAAGTCATGTTCAAATATAGGTTACCATGCTAAGGAAGCTGGCAAAAGTGAATTGAATCGAACTTCAAGGCAGTACAACTAGCACAGGAGCCGATGCGGTACCAGTAGAGATGGTGTAGAAAAGAGACGAGAAGATTCCTAGTTAATTCCAAGCGTGGCCAACAACTATCTTGTATTCCATCATGCTGTCCCCGGCGTCAAAAAGATCATCATTCCTCACCACTGGCTGTCGGCAGAGAAGGGTCTGGATCCGGAACGAGTCCCATCAACAGCGCCCCCCTGTAAGCGCCTTGATGAAACATAAATATGATTTTATTTGACATGAGAAAATTAGCCTGTAAGTTATGGAGTAAGTACGTTAAAGTGGGTGGATGCTTTGTTTGGGCGGGAAGGACGCAAACGACATTGGATACGCGCCGTGTTTGGCGCCCAACTGCCACAGCCACAAAAAGATTGTGGTGTGAGCCTGCTCATATTTCCGAAGGGAACAAATGAATTTCATCATTACTAGTACATAGTACAACAATTCCCTATGTGGTGCGCTTGTAAGTCAAAGATTAGTACTGCCTTAGATAGTAGCAGTATCGGGGTTACTCCCCATCCTATAGGGTCCTACCACTGATTCCTTCAACTTCCTGGTTAGTAGCTTGGTAACCTCTAGGTAGGACTAGGTAGAACTGGCGGCACATAAATCATAGGAGCTAAAGCTTATTTGAACCTATCTTATGCCATATTAGACCAAATGATGATTTATTAGTAGTGAAAGTCATCCATGAGAGGTGGTGACAGTTCAATCTGCCAGTGCCAATTAGTATTCGCTTATGGCCTCACTGAATCTCCCATAATGAAATGCCATCACTTCAGGTATCGAATGATTTTTTTTTTTTTTTTTTTTTTTTTAAAAAAAATACAAGTTTACTTTCTACATAAATCATCTCCGACTCTACATAGTCAAACTGCTGGCTAGCCCTAATTTCACCTTGGCAATCGATATCCCGACCTAGGCTAATTGGGAAGAATTCGGTTGATACACCCGGACACTTCGGTGACATTGATCAACGTGAAGACGATAGAACGTTGTGTGTTAGATCTTTGGGGTGTGATCTGCGTGTATATCATCTCGAAAGGTAATAACTTGAACAGAATATAGTGGACTATAGTACCGGTATCCACTTTTTCATATATCACGAATCCACGATGGATTTAGTTCGAGATTAGATCAGATCAGATCAGATCAGATCCATAAGAGAAATGCCGAGTACGGAGGACGTACAGAGGACTCGGATCATAGTATTGGATTTTAGCGATGTCACCAACCAAAAGTCTTATCGATTGCCATTAATCATTAAAACTAATCTCACTGGCAATAGAGCTAAGCAGAAGCCCAGGATCGCAAATGAGCTGGTATCATTCGAAGTGAAGCAAATGAGCATGACTAACATGAGAACAAAGGAACTTCAAAACAATCAATCAATCCAAAACGCCATCGCAGCGAGCAAGTAGAGGTCCAGACCGCCTAGCACTGGATATACGGGTTGCCAAGTACTATAGTAGTGGGGTTGCATTTCGGGTAGCTTAGGCCGGAGCGCCGCGGAACAGTGACGGACAACATTGATCGTTGATCGCAACTTCGATTTTGGAAACCGCCATTCTCATACAAAGGACCACAAGAGGTTGCAAAAGTTCCGACCGGGCGCTTTGGACCAAAACGGCCACGACAACCGAAAAGTGGATAGCTGTCTAGTACTTGAAGATGATGTACCTAGGAAATTTATGAGCAAGCTGAGACAGGCAGCAATAAAAAAAAAAAAAAAAACAGTGAAGGACAGACACGTACAGGGCGTGAATGATACCAGGAATCCAACCCAGAATGGTCAAACAGATGTTGATGAGGAAATCAGCACCGCATCCTCGTTCAAGGAAAACACCCAAGGGAGGGAGGATGATGGCGAAGAGGATCTTGCAGATATCACTTCAATCTCAAGTTAGTAAAGTAAGCCTTTATTCTCGACTTTGCTGCGCGCTTTTACTTGTAAGAACTGAAGCGCAACGATGAGGCAGAGAGCAGTGATGGAGAAGTAGTGTGGTGACGACGACGACGACAACAACAACAACAACAACAACAACAACTAGAGCTGACTTACGAGGCAGTGAAAGGCATTGTGACGTAGGTTTAAATATGCAGCAAACCCCGAGTAGATTGTATAGACACGAGAGGCAATGATAGATAGTTAAGTGAGTGCACAAGTTGGTTCTGTCAGTAATAGAGGAATGAGTAAAGGTTTCTGAAGGAAGGTGGGAGAGAAGTTGACGGGCTCCTTAAATGAATGATTTAATAGATTATGGGCGGCAAAAATAATGGAAGAGGACCGCCTAAGAAGGGTTAAAAAAAGAAAAAAAGAAAAAAAGAAAAAAGAGAAAAAGCTCCAGGCAATCATACATAAGTGCTGAGTTAATAGAGGCTTGGGCTAGACTGAACCACTTAATTAACTAATAAGTGACTAGGTTAATTCTTTTCGGGAGCTGATAGACTATCCGAGTCCCGTCTACTAATGGAGTACTACGGAGTAGTTACTAGGTACTAGGTACTACTGCCTATACTAGTCAACTACTGGTTCTATGGAGTCCATACTACCTACTCCTACCCTACTATTACTACCCTACATAGGTAGGAATTAACCAGTCAAGTTAAAGTATTTCCATAACCAATGATGGCTTCATTCAGGCTGTGAAAAAAAAGCTACGTCATGTGTCCACTGTCAACTGTGGCTCATGTTTCTTTGTGTCAGTCCCATTGGACCAGCAATGATGATGTGCATTAAGAACTTGAACTTCCCGCTGCCGAGCCCCCCAGTCCCAACTTTTCTGTCGGGTGACTTTTGCGTTGTCAAGTTCTCCCCCATATACTCTGTAGAGTATGGGGAGATGAAGACAGTACTGTAGTACTCTGTACTCCGTACTCTATACTTACTATATAAATTTTACTGTGCACTGTACATAGTGAACCTGAGAAAAGGATAATAATGGAACATTTCTTAAGCCAACAGTGACTTGTTGTATGATAATCAACTTAGGTACTCCGTAGTAAGGAAGGGGATTTGCTATGTCACCATGACCGTTTTTTTTTGTTTAATTTTCTTTTACTTTTACCTTTGTTTTTTACCCTTTTTTTTTTGAATCTTGTTGCCTGGAAAAGCTTGGCAGTTCCATCTTAAGGACCCGTCTCTCTCTCTCTCTTTTCTCTCTGTCTCTTTGAAGTGTCCTCGAGAAGATAAAATAAAAAGACAGATTGGTTAAGAATAGTAATAATCATCACAACGGAGCCAATTGTTTCGATTTTTATTCCATGTCCAAGTACTTCATGTTGTTTCATGTTGTCTTGTTTGAAGTTCATTATCTATCAACTATACTAGTAATATCATTCATTGATTGATGTCAGTGTATGGGGTACAAGAGCAGTGGGCCGCACAGCCCTATGGTTTATACGATTACGGAGTATGGCAAATTGGATACTATCTGAGATCTTGCTCCGGTACAAGTACCTAGCGCCGGGATTTCTTACCATCAGATATCATACCGTCGGTCTCCTTCGGGATTAACTTACTTTAATGGTTAAATGTAGTTTTATACTGTGTAGTGTGTACAGAATACAGAGTATAGATATTAGACTGGAAAAAGGTATCAATACATGAGTCTAACATGATATGTACATACGGAGTACATACTTACTACTACAAACTACTCCGTACTCTGTACTAGGTACTAGTTGTAATAGCCCATTATCACGCCTATAATTCGACTCGAAAGGTGAACTTACCGAGTACAATAATAATAATAATTTTTATTTATTTATTTTATTTTTTAGAGAGAGAGAGAGAGAGAGAGAGAGTACACAAAAGATCATGATTATCAATTAATTAATCAAGTATAAATACATGCCTCACCAAGGCGACTTGGAAGTATGTTCTCCGTATGATGTACTCCGTATCCGTACTGGAACTCCCAAGTCTTGGCAGCCGACCGAGTAAAAAACACAGATGTGTTAATTTATTACCACTTATGAACTTGCATGACATAAACCCCCACGCCTCAGGTGACGAAACAGTGCTTTGCATCAAATTTTGGTCTTCCATGATTCCATGTCGCTGATACTTGGACGTCAATGGTGGAAGCTGGGCCCATATCTACGGAAGCGCAGCGTTCCCCAAAGACGCTTTGCGACGCAAAGAAACGCAGCTGCCGATGATCATTTCGTTGCCTACACTTGGTTAACGAAAACCCCTGGAGTGATTGTAAGTCTCCCCGGTATTCGTATTCGGACGCGACTAAGCTAAACGTCGAAGAGACCCCGGATGATATCCTGTCGAGCCTTCCTTCGATACCTCCGTCGCTCGCAGAATCGAACAGCATTCCTATCCTCCTCCTGACTCCCAGCTTCGCTCAATGGGCTGATACTACCAATCTATTTGTTGAACAATGTATCAACCGGCTTTACTGTAACACTCCGCCCCGTGATTCTACCAAACCTGTTCACGCCATTGTCGCAGTTGTTGATAAGTTGCCTGACATTCGAGCGGGACGCAAAGATTCAACGGGAAACAGCATCGTGGCAGAGTCTGAGGGATTGTCGCTTTTGTTCGTGAGCAAAGAGAGCGTACAAGGGAAGGCAGCTACACCTCGACGCATTAGGAGCTCGGAGGCTGAGGATGCAGCTCTCGTATTTTCATTCCAGGCGGAGGACAATGTAACTGGCCGACGAGCAGTTCATGAGGTCGGGCTACGCCTCGCCAATACGCTGTTTAATAATGGCAACGAAAACACCCTTTTTGGAACTCGTTGGTCCTATAATTTTTCTTCATCCAATTTTACTCTCGATCGGTCGATTGGACTTTCGCAGTGTAGGGTGGCTTCTGTTGTGAATTCTGTACGCAACTCATTGAAGTTTCCTTTACACCCCGTTGGCCAGCGAAGGGAAGTTATCTCCGGCATGGGGAATATCCTCCGTCAACTAGCAAAACATTCGAACGGCACCTCGAAAGATCCGATGCCGGCCTCCTCTGAACTAGAAAAAGAACTTCCGCGATACATTGAAGAACATGATATCGCTGACCATAGGGTTTCCGTTTGGGCTCTGGTCGAGTCTCCTTCGGACAGGTCGCAATCGGGAACCGATGGCTCTCAGGATAGACTTGTGGACTCAATTCAGGCCGGAGGGAAACTTCACCGCGTTATGAGCGGCGGCGGGGGATGGGGCAAGAAGCAGGGTCTTCTGTCGTTAGATTATGAAACCAGCTTTCTTGAAGCTTACAATGACAATGGGGTTTTAACACTCGATAACCTATTCTCACCCTGTGGCACGAGCACAGTACAGACTACACAACCATTGTTTGATATAACTACTACTAGTAGTGTGAGCAATTTGTCATCTTTGTCACAAGCAGCTAGGCCTGGTGACTATGTTCAATTCTATGTTTCGGTCAAGCCAGACCAGATATCGAGTGGTCAGCCGGAGTGGCAAGGGCTTCAGGAAGGAGCAATCTCGTACCACTTCGGTGTTGTCTTTGATCATGAAATGGTCATGAATCACATGGAAAAAAGCGCACCGCCAAAGGACTTAATAGTCATACCTAATTGCTTCGGGGCACTATCTGAGAAAGCAATAACCTACTCGCAACCTATCCACACAAAGTCAGATGAAGGGATTCTGGAGTCTGGTACCAAAATTGATATCCCGGGGTCTCGAGTTGGACTAGTCGTCACATAGAGAGTGATAAATGGGCAAAACCCCACCCACAGATAGTCATTTGAAGAGAGAGATTCCAACCTGTAATCCTACAAATTACTCCTTCCAGCAGAGTACCTATTTCCCGTCGTCTTCGTAAGGGTTGTGGCTATACACCCATACACCAATGAGCGGTGCCAAGCCAGATCACGTGGCAGCACGTTCAGCCTCCCCGAAACAACCACCAACACGCTGTTCGCCTCAACTCTCATCAACCCACCTGAGAAGTCTTTGCATCACCCCAACCGTTGTCTACGTGGTGTTCACCTGTCTGGTTTATTTCTTTAACCATTCTTCGTATCTTCATCCACCAATCTATATCTTTCAGACCCGCCTAGTCTCTTCAAAATGGCCACTGAACTTTGGTACGTAAGCTCCTGGTTGATCTCCTATCTCGGTCTGCTGGTCATTATACCATATGTTTCTCAAGAATTTCGTGTAAAAAGTGCTCGTATGTCCTTTATGCTAACTTTACAATCTCATAGTCCCGTCTATGCGGTGAGTATCTTCGCAGTCTTTCGACACCGACCATACTAGAGCTCCAGCGAGCCACGGAACCTCTTGACCAGCTTCTCCAGTGCTTGAGATACTATGGGTCCATCTTAAGGAAACATCACTGATTTGCTTTCCTGAAATAGCCCTTCTTTGGTGCTCTGGGTTGCACCTCGGCCATCGTATTCACCTGCTTCGGAGCCGCCTATGGAACCGCTAAGGCCGGTGTCGGTGTATGTGGAATGGCTGTCTTGAGACCCGATCTGATTGTTAAGAGTACGTTGAAGTCTGCGTAGAAATTTCCCGACCAGTTGTTTTTTTTTTCTTTCGAAGGCGTTAATGACTCTGACTTTTGACGATTGTAGACATTGTTCCCATTGTCATGGCGGGTATCATCGGTATCTACGGACTGGTCGTGTCGGTCCTGATCGCGAACGACCTGCAACAGCTAGTCCCTCTATACACCGGGTTCATTCAGCTGGGTGCAGGTCTCGCTGTCGGTTTGGCAGGTTTAGCGGCTGGGTATGTTTCATCTCGATGGACTGGAAATCCCCAACTGCATAAGTCAGACACTGATGACATGGTCTACAGTTTTGCCATTGGTATTGTCGGTGATGCTGGTGTCCGCGGAACAGCCCAGCAACCAAGACTCTATGTCGGCATGATTCTCATTCTCATTTTCGCTGAAGTCTTGGGTAAGTCTATGTCCTGGGCAAAATTCTCTTCTTCCACTTTGCTAATAATCATCGTATCATGGAACAGGTCTTTACGGTCTCATCGTTGCCCTTCTGATGAACTCTCGCGCCAAGATCGATGCCAAGTGCTAAGTCATCTATCTGGACAATTGCCGTGCGAGATTCCTTGAACTATCTGTTTTGCGCACGAAGGAAATTGGGAGATCAACGGGACGCCGTATACATCTTACGCTTTTGAAAAATAGAACTCTCATCTTGTTACGAGAGCGAAGATGAACAGCCGTTGAATGGGAAGGGAATTTTTACTTATTTTCCACGTGGTCAAGAATTATAATCCCTACTTGCAGGCCGAGGCTGTATAGTAGGATGGATAAGAAGCTGTGGTAGATACATCGCATGGCTGAAGCCTACGCTGTACCTGTACTTTACTGAAGTTGCTATGATCCTAGACTGGATCATTCACATTGCAATGTTGACATGTTAATGCGGTGATTTGCTGTTTGTGCTCTAGCTACTATTTGCTTTTTAAGTATGAATTCGGGATGTTCTCTGTCATTTGGAACCAAAAGATCTCACTACTTTTCTGGTGCCTCTAATTCCGTTCCGCTCGGTTATGTATCTCGCCCCATAAAGTGAAAGAGTACTCTAACGCTACGAAATCTCTAATAGCTGGTATGATGGTCGCTCACTGAGTTAGTTGCAATTACCTGTACAATGCGTAATCTAAACTTGTTGAGTCGAGAAATCGCATTAAAAAAAAAATACAGAGCTATATGCCATTTAAATGATCAAGCAAAGTGGCATAGGAAAAGAGCCATGTAAATGATACTGTCTATAGAGTGGACCATGCATAAGAAGCGTAAAATATTCAAGAGGATATGAATGTACCGTATAAACCATGACAAAACACGGGGAAAGCACACAGGGAATCATCAGCCAGCTCAAGCCTTGACAAAGTGACGATGTACCGTTGAAAGCTGGCATGAGACTTGAGACAAAAGTGATTATGGAAGGCGGTGGTAGGAATGACGACAAGTCACATTTCCATCAGGCCTTGTCAAGCTTACGACGCAAGGTTCTCGTCTTTCGCAACAGCTTCTTGTATTTGTGCTTCTTCATCTTCAGCTTACGCCGTCTCTTGGTGCTGATCGCGTGCATAGTCCGGTTATTGCGCAGGCGCTCGATATAGGTGGTTCCGGGTTGGGATGGTACGTCGACGATACCTTCGTTCTCACCAGCACCGGGGGCGTCCATATCCGGAGTGCGGACGAAAGGACCAGTATGAGCTTCATACGTCTTGCGACCGTCTGCATGTGTCGACTCGTGGATGGTCAAGACGGTGGAGTAACTGGAGGTTTCGCGGGGAGAGAAATTTTCCAACTCCATGGCACCGGTATTTTTCGACTCATCAAACGGAACCGGCGGCGGCGGGGGATGGAATGGACGAAGACGCCTGGTGAGTTCCTCGACGGAAACCTTCAGCTCCGCCATATTCATTCCGTCGAGCTGGTTACCCTCCATGTCGAAGTGGTTCAGGGAGCCTTCTTGCTCGCCTAGGTGATAGGCAGGGTTTTCCATGGAGTTGACAGCCGATGAGAGAGTGAAAACGACATCGTCCGCTTCATGTTTTGTTGTTTTCCTAGCGGTGAATATGGCATCGAACGCCTCCGGGCTAGAAGGGGGAGGAACAGTGGTCGAGACGGAGATAGGTCGGTGGATAGAAAAGAACGAAGCTACATGAATATCTACATCGTGACGTCGAAAGATTAATCAATAAGTATTCCATGAACCACATCCGCCCGAGAGAGAGTGGGCGCTATGTTGACTTACCATGGGGCTGTAGGTGTTGAGTAGAGGGAACGCTGGGCAGTCTCGAGAAGACTGCATGCTGGTTCGACTTGGAACCATTGCGGCCACTACTATCTTTTCCCCTTCTTCTGGAAGTCTTACCCTCGCGCTTTTCGCCTGCATTCACACCCTTTGCGTGGGTCTGAGAAGAAGCGTCGACCTTTCGGGAGCCATCGCTTGGCTTTGAAGACGAGGAGGAGTAACGGCGCTGACGCACATGTGCCGCGCCTAAGAGGTTAGAGGAAGCTGGAAGGGCGTGACTGGGCGAGCGAGCGATGCCGGAGATAGGAGCAATAGGAGCCCACGCAGCCCGGCGTAACGAGGATGACAACATTTTCCAACGTCGAAAAGCCCAGAAACTGGGTGACAAGTATGTCGGGAATACCGCCGGTTAAGTCGTCTGAGGCGAAATCTAAGTTGAGCCGATCAGGCGGAAACCAATCGGGTAAAGCTCCTTTCTTGGACACCTCAGGCAAAAAAAAGAAAAAAATCCAGTCACGGGGATCAGGTGATCCGATGATCAGCGTTACTACGGAGTAGAGCAAGTACTCATCGGTACGGAGTACTCCGTACAGAATACTTGTTATAAACCTGGCCAACAATGATAGGCGTCAAGGCCCTGTATCTGGATTTTACTTCATCTCACACTCCAGAATCTAATACAAAACATTAAACTTCCGCCGAACCAATACAAGTGAACCAATAACACCCTCGCGTTGGACAGAACAGATGATGAGGGAGGGGGGGAAAGCGCAGAGCTGCATTCAAAACACAGAAGGGGACCGTTTCCATAACATAAATGCACCGGCCAAGTTTATGCTCCACAGAGTTCAGACCCCCAACACAGAAGGGGGAAAAAAAGAAGGGAAGAAAAGACTGTCCGGCTCGGATCAGATTGTCAGGATTGGTAAAAATCGAAAATAGGTATTATGGAAGAAAGCCGAATGCTGAAGCTTTCACCACAAAACATTACGTTGCAGGAAGGAGGAAATGGGTACATAATGATGAGGAAGCGTCTGCATGATTAATGGCGAGGAAAGAAAAATAAAGTGGTATCAACCTGCATGGCGTAGAAAGTGAGAAACTCGTCGCTGAATCGAACAAAATAGAACGCCATGTAGTAAGTAGTATAACCTTTTCATGTTGGTAGCAGAGCGAAACTATCACACAGAGTCGATCAAGACCGCTTCCTCGATGCGTGTATAGAAAGTAAATGGTAGTAAGAAGACGGAGGTAAAAGCTAAGGGAGAAGACCAGACGATCGTAGGTACAGCGTTCGGGGAAATGCCGCATGCAATGCTGGATAAATAGAATGGTCTCAGGAGCGCGGAAATCATCGGGGAAGTCAATTGTCTCTTGTCAAACGGTAATTATCATAAGATAAGAGTGTGTAAATTCTTCTGGATAATCATGTCTTGAACTGAATCCATGGTTGCCTTCAGCAATGTCGTGTCAGTGGCATTGGTGTAATGAATGTAAATCTCTCGATCAGGAATGCGATTGATGCCGCGGAACCTATCAGCGAAATATCTCGCTGCAGCGTCAAAGTCCGTATCAGAACCATTGAAATCCGGGAAGTGTTTAGACACGGGAGAGACATTTAGTTTTCCCTTAAACAGATCGATTTTGTTCAGGAAAAGAATGATGGGCTTGCGCTTGAACCACTCTCCGTTAACCAGTGACTCGAACAGCATCATTGCTTCGTGCATTTGGTTCTATTGGCAAGAGATTAGATAATCATGGCAATCAACAGGGAGGGCAAGATTCTCACAGCGTTCTGATCCTCCACTAAGCATTGGTCATAACCTGATAAAGCGACCATGAAAAGAAGGCACTGCACACCCTCAAAGCAATGGATCCATTTCTTGCGCTCAGACCTTTGGCCCCCAACGTCCATCATTCGAAAGTTCATTTGGCCAAGTTCGAATAGAGTTTCCGTAATTCCTGTGGTCCGCAAACGCGCTTGTAGCATATCTTGATTGTCGGGAAGCCAACTAGGCGCGAATATCCGATCAAGTGATGTAAAGAAGCTATAAGAAAGTCAGTGGCCGTGTTTCTTGAGTGCAGGATTGGCACTCACTAATGCAGATTATCATGGAGGGCAAATTCATGCCCTCTGGCAACCGCTTTTTGGACGCCTGCATCGCTCCACATGTCTCTCATAGCATCGCGAACTTTCAGATCAGAGAATGCTTCGTCAGACCCCACGTCAGGCTCCAAGCTATCTACATATTCCGCTAATGGCTAAATGACGACACGGTAAGGTTAGATTATTATTGAAAACAGGGTGGGTTGTTAAGATAGTGATACAAAAGCGGTGGATTATCGGGTTGTTTGCTTACCTTTGTCTTCTCTTGCTCAAACTCGATATTCTGTGTGCGCATAATATCCAATAAAACTTTGAATGCAATGACAATATTTGAATATATTACTGTACGTGTTTGACGACGCTCATCATCAGGGAACCCCCCCGAGTGAATGATACGCATTTGTTTTATGATGGTTGATTTACCTGATTCACCGGCACCTAAGAGAAGCGCTGTGTAAATAAGAATACCACATGGAATTCAATGTCCAGATGCTTACCAAGGAGGAGAATCTTGATGGTCCTATCCATCACTTTTTTGTCATTTTTCAGAACCTTGTCTATCCTAGCATTTCGTTGTAAAGCATCCTTATCCGTTGTACCAACGGGCTTTGAGCTCATACAACCCATGCTGTATACTTTGTGTTTTCTCGGCGAGCTGAAAGAACTTGGTTGAGGCCTGGGGGGTAACCAGTTAGTTTAAGAACTTCAGTTGTGGGTGTAAATGTGGGAGGGGAAATGGAGTCAAGATCAATGGTCGCGAGTGAATCAGGGGACACGCCTGACAATGCTCACAACCACTCAAGAAGCGATCTTCAAGACATGCGACCACCAATGCAAAATACGAATGGACAGGTTATCTTCGCCGGGAAAAGTAGTAACTAACCTATTTGTAATAATATTATTATGTGAGAGGCGAAAATAAAAAGCAACAACGAAAAAAGAAGAAAAGGGGAAGAAAGAAAAAAAAAAAAGACACGGGTCTTCAAGATGTCCCTCTACTTGCAGTAACAAGATGAACGTGAGCACATCAGCCAAAACAGTTACTCAAGAGATGTATCCTGGCGTTCCGTTTGTACGACGCAATGCCCTTGATGTCACGATAGAAACTTGAAAAGAGCTGCCGAGTAGAGTCTAAAAGATTGCAAGACTGCTCGACACATGTAATAGCATCAAATATCTCAGCCAGAGTATCAATCAGCTTTTCCGGCTGAGTTAAGAGACTGAGATTCCAAGAGCAGCACAGCTACTAGGTACTCGGTGACGGAAAAAGCCAACCAAAGCAGCGAAATAGAAAAAAATTATCGGAATACAACGCAATTCTGCGAAGAGTTCAAGCTAGAAAGCTCAATTCCAGTTCAGATCGAGTTATGATGACAAGACGGAGGAATCCCAATTGTGGAGGTTCGAGAGATGTGAGCGAGGTACGAACTCATGCGAATGTCTGCCGAAGCCAATGGGAGACGGCAAAAAGCGCAAAGAAATGTTGTCCCATTCAACAGTGGTAGATTAACCGTTCTCCAAGCGGGATTATGGGGGATCCAACGACTCTCGGGGACGTTTGTGAGGTGAGATGAGGACGTTAACAGTAGGTAAGCAACGACGAGAAGCCCGGGGGGGGGTGGGGAGGGGTGGAAAGAAGGCAAAGGGGAAAAAGGCTCCGGGTCTCAGTATAGTAAGATTAATAGTGGTATATCGTTGCTGTTCCACAGAAATCAATTCAAGGAACGGGAAGAAGGAACACAAGCGGGGTTGGGGAGGAGGAAAGTGAACTAGGAAGAGTATCAGTAAGTAGGAAATAGTGGTAATGTTGCGCAAAAGTGTTGGTTATATTCAATCAAATCCGATCGGACCAAGAGTTGAATAAAAGTGAGTATGGGAGGGGGGTCACATTTTCACAGAGCGCGGGTAAGATAACATAACATAACTAAGTCCATTTAGGTACATACATACTTTTTAGAGTCATTATGCTGCAGTGGACGTTTGGTTCCTTCATTAGTTTGGTTCTGGAGTTGACGGCCCTGGCACTAAGACCGCAAATGTAAATGCCAGATCTCCAGCAGCAGACGACTCATAATGTGTGTACTCCGTATGGCATGTCTGTCTTCGATTTGTTCTCCGCAGCGGCGGACAACAACAACCCATTCTTACTTATTTTTCTCTTTCAGGCTTCCACACATCAGAAGAATTTTTTTTTTTTTTTT
>ML739057.1:0-13611 GCA_009193565.1 Aspergillus coremiiformis | reverse complement strand
TTTTTTTTTTTCCTTTTTTTTTTTTCCTGTTCAAAATATAAGGTCAAAATTGGCCACTCGAAATGATCCACTTGAAAGAAAGCCATTCAGAATAGGCTTTCATTGTATGGTTTTACTCAGTTGGGATGTTCGGGATCGGGAAAGAAAAAAAAGAACTAAAGATATCCGTCCACACTTGGAAAGTTCTTTAACTGCCCGGGCCCGGGCAGTGCCCGTCTGCAGCTACTGACTACTAGGTAGACTACGGAGTATCTACTACTTAGTATCTAGTAGTAGCCTGGTACTCCGTACTATCTGCCTATCCAGTCGGCACTTGTTCCTTCCACCCCCCTCCCCAGACTAGGATTGATCATGGACAACTCCCTACCCTCTCGATATAATTAATTTATTTAAGATTTCCAATGATGGACACACCACATGGATCATTCCGTGATAGATACGTTTCACCTTGAAAATATAAGCGACATAATGATTACCAAATGCATGGACCTTGACTCGCTCCAACCAAAAGTCTAGCCGGTCTCCTCCGATCCAAAATTTCCACAGGTTCCCACTCACGCCTTTCTTGCCTGCAACCGAACAATGCCACGAGGTATGGATGCGCACGGATCGACGGATATTTCCTAGAATAAAAATGGTCTGCTTCTGGCATGGCAGATAGGAAGTCTCGCTAGTACACGGTACTATTGATGTGATATTCATCTGATTCATGACCTTTTGTAGTTCAGATTTCCTGGGGGATTTTTTTTTTTCTCTTCTCTCTTTTTTTTTCCAAGATCAAAAGGGGCTGCGAGTTAGTTATGTGGCTGAAAAGAAATGAGCTCGTAAATCAGTTTCCCTATAAATCCGAGTCATTACAACCAATCGGTATTGATTTGTACTAATGGTTGTTCTGAGGATTCCACAATATCCGCAAGTGATCTTGTAAACCTAATACAACTAGTAACTTTGCTTATGAACCACCCTACGGAGTAAACATAACCCAATTAATTAATCACATCATCAGATTATGGAGTACTCTATACAATAGAACAAGGATAATTACAATACTAGTACAGAGTACAAAGTACTCTGTATACATATGGGGAAAGAGATAGTGTGTGAGAAAAAATTTTTTCAATGAGAACATTATTTTTTTTTTTAAGAAATTGAGATTCGAAATTCAAGAATAATTCACCAATGAGAACTATACCTACTAAAATGATGATTATTTTCAGTATCTGGATCAATATCTGCTCTATAGTTATTATCTACTCAGTACGGAGTACAGAGTACGATTTCCCCTAAACCATTCTCTTCTCTGAAGAAACCATGGTTAGCGCATTATTATAATCGCAAAAGTTTATCCACAGATCTGTGCCTTACAGCTACTATAAAAATGGCTTTATACTCCGTACTTCGTAGAGGCTGAAACTCAAAGGGGGAAAACAAAGACAAGAAAAGCAATGAGATCATCTTATACATAATAATATATGTTGTACGGAGTACTCCGTACGCAGTATTGACTCGTATTAACACTCAAAACCCCCTTGAGGGGGGGGGGGGGGTCAGGTGGACGTTCGCTGCTTCGGATTTCATTCTTCCGGTTTCATCTTTGTGACAAAGGCGTCAGGATCCATCAATATGTCTTCAGACTTCAATTCCCATCTGACACCCGTCGGACAGGTAAAGAATGCCATGCAGAATTGCAGATACATCTGCGGGATGCTGTCCGGACTCGTCCCTACTTCTGATAGATCATTATCACTGGTTCATTAATTTACTCCGTACTAATTATTGCATACCTGATAGCCTACGCATTTATTTCACGCAACGCAATGTGTGCACTATGGATTGTGACTTGTCTAAGCTGTCTTGTTTACTACTAGTATTAAGTTCTGCAGACTGTCAGCATTGTCAGTGGAAAACTTTAAACAACTTCTGGCAATGATATGGGCCAGATTCGCTCTGAAAACCTGGCTTATATATAGATTTCGAGGGGGTTTGGTTAAAGTTCTGTTCTTCAGTGATTTTACGGGTTCTAGAATACGGGAGCTCAGTTATGGATTACATTGGATGGTCATTGGTGATTCCACCCGGGAACTCTTGTTAGATAAGGCCTGCCAGTGATACCGTGGGTCGGGTTCGCTCCGAAAAGCTGGCTCATACATACTAGTCAGTACTCCGTATCTACTCCGTATACTCCGTAGATTCCTATAACACTCCGTACTCCGTACTATCAATAAAGTTCTATGCGGATTCTATAATAAAAATTATAGGGTTATATAATTGCTTAGCTCCACGGCCGCTGATTAATTCAGAAATTTATATTCAATCATATTACTATAGAGTAAATTTTAACATTGGGCTTAGACTAGCAAATTGCCAATGTGTAACAAGTACAGAGTAAAATATTTAAAAACAATATCTACTAGATTATGGCCTCTATATTTTCTTTATTAGTTGAGACATTCCAGGTACTACTACGGAGTACTCCGTACTACTATTTGATCTCACTGCATGACGCCAAGTGCATTAGTACTTATACATTATATAGTTTAGATAGGTCACGGTGTCAGTGTAGAACTAGACACCTCGGTATAGCGGCTATCGAAAGGCACGCTGAAAAGGTAGTATGAATACTACTACTACTACTACTACTACTACTACTACTATCAATATAGTAATAAATTCATCCAACGATCGCACCGTTAGATAACGGATGATATCAGTATTTACTTCCTCAACCCCTGGTTACCAAAGCTTGCAGACTGGCCTCTTCCTAGGACAATTGAACGCCTCGTTGAATTCTCGAGAGTTTTCCATCGTTCCCTTGTTTTATCATTAGCACTACTTGTGTAAAAGATCCATTTTACGACAAGAACAGGTACAGCACTTACAATAATCCTTGCCGGTTTGGGCGCATGTGGATCGTTGTAGATAGCCTCTCGAGCGGCTTCAGCAGTAGTTTTGCTACACCACCAATTTCCATACGCAATGAAGAAAAGCTGCTCCTTAGTGAACTCGGAAAGACCAGGCAGTTGAGGATCCGGCGACGCCTCGTCGTGCTTCTTCCAAGCGTGATATGCCGCTCCGATGCCCCCAGCATCCGCAATATTCTCCCCAAGAGTAAGACGCCCGTTGACATGGAGGGGCTCTGAGTCCTGTGCAGGAGCCGTGAAGTCTGAGTACTGGTCAATGAAGCACTGGGCCCGGTCTTCGAAGGCTCCGATAGTCTTATCATCCCACCAATCAGTATAGTTTCCAGTCTCGTCATAGTGTCGACCCGTCGAATCGAATGCTGTAGAAGCAGGGTAAGCCAACAAGTCCCTCATGTGCCTTATCTAAAACATCGCTTGGCTACATACCATGTGACAGTTCGTGCCCGCTAACAGCTCCAAATGCTCCATAAGCTAGGTATAATGGAGCAGAGGGTCCGTAAAAGGCTGGCGGTTGCATAATCCCAGCAGGGAAAACAATCTCGTTGCCAGGAGGATTGTAATATGCATTCACAGTAGGTGCGGTCATGTCCCATTCGTTTCGATTCGTCGGTTTTCCCAGCTTCGACCATTCATTGTGGAGGTCAAACTTCGCAGCGGCCAATGTATTCTCGAAGAACGTTTCGTTTGATACCTTCAGGTGCTGATAGAACTTCTCCACGGCTACCGCATCCATCACATTGGGACTCTTTGTGGGATAGCCAACTTTCTGGACAATGTTCCTGACTTTTTTAATGGCTAATTCTCGCACTTCGGAGGGCATCCAGCTTGTGTGATGTAGAGTGTATATGAAACGCTCCTTGATATCTGACACTATCTGGTCACCAAGTAGCTTTGATTCTTCGGGGAAGGAATCGAGGACATAGAACCGACTCAGTATCCAGCCGATGCTATCATCTAGGGAACTAATGCACTTTCGCCATCTTTCTTCTGTGGCCTGTGGGTCTTTCCCTGCAAGCCTATTGTTAAACTCACGAAGAGCTTGGATTTTTGCGTCTTCAATTTCATCTGCGTAGGCTTGTATGATTTTCCATTTGAAATAAAGGTGGACAACTTCTCGCGGGGTATTGTTTAAGATGGACGACAATTTTTTCATATAAGATGGAGAGCCCACTATCAGACGGTCACTCTTATAATTCGAAGGTGCCAGAGCCAAAATTATATCTGACATAGAGACTTGAGGCAAGAGGGAATGCGTCTCCTTGATGGTTCTCGGATTATAGGACTTGGTCACATCTTCTTGACTTTGGGTGTCCGGTGTGACATCTGCTATTTTGGCTTCAAAAGTAACGATGTCACGGAGTAGGTGCTTTGCCGTAGTGCTAACGAAACTTCCAAGCACCTTCTCCACCACCGAGGTATACTCTGCGACGGTTTCCGTGTTATTATAGTATTCTCTCGCGGGAAGTCCAATTTCACTAAGTGGATTTACAAAGATTGCGACAGAGTCCGGATCACGATCGTCAGGCTATAAATGTAAGATAATCTCGAAGCCAGCGAGCGAAGTCTTTTACTCACAGAAACAATTGGGGATACCAGAGCCTCGATTCCGGATTCCATGAGGAAGAGTATTGCTTTTGTGAAGTCGGCATCTGACCCTTTGACAGAGACCGAACCTCCACTGTATATCTTCTCAAACTCAGCCAACATGCCATCCAGTGGTTTGCTCCCCCGCTTTTTGACCATCGCCTCGTCCATACAGGCAGTGTACGCTGACTTTAGTTTCTCAAAGTTGTTTGAATCACTAGGTTCCGATGGTTGTGGAGAGATTAGCAAGTGACGAAGACGAGTTTGGGCAGTTTCGCCCATCAGTGTTCCGGCAAATATGGAGCCTTGGTCGGGGCGCATGTCATGCCGTTCTCTCCACCCCCCACAGACATATTGATCGAAGTCTGTGCAAGGATCAATCTGGGCATGGTTCGAATCAAGGTTATAGAGAATTTCAGATGCCGCGTGCACACATTCAGGGGTCTCGCAAATCGAAGATGCCACAGGGTGTGGGGGAACGCTTTCAAGTGGGCCGTCTGATCCAACCAACCGTTAGGTCAAGCGTGGGTTACAGGGTATGGACAACAGTGACGTACCAGGAATGATAGACCAGAAATAATAGGCGACTGAGACAAATGCCAATATCGTAAGTACAGAACAGCGGATGACAGAGAACCATGATGCCTGGTGCTTTAAGGACGCCTCCCGAAGCTCATCATCTTCAGAATATCCGAAAATCGATCGGCGTTTCTCAAGCTCTGGCGCTGAAGGACCTTGCAAAAGAGAAGTACTTTCAATCTCCTCGTCGCTGGGACAACGATGGTTAGCACCCTGTTACTGTCCAACAGAGGGATCGACAGTTAACCTTCTATGGGGTAAGCTAGGCATGCTGTTGAATGTTCTGCAGACTGTGCATCTCTCCATTTACACAACAGATTATTACATTCAAGAAACTGAACTAATGAATATTCCAATATTCTTCAAAAATAGTTTCGTCATATAAGTGCCTTGCCTAATATATTGAAGGTGGTACCAAGAGGCAAGGAGGGAGATTTCCATGTAGGCGTTTCATATCTGTTGATGGCGTCACATGTTTATTAGTGATGAGTCAGCTTCTTCAATACTGAGAACGAGTTGAACCTGACTAAGCCATCAAGAGGGAAATCCTTCTCGTACTCAGCTTAAAATGAAGGGCGCTAAAGGCGACGATCGGCCTTACATAAAAGTTAGGACCCGCCACAACGGTCAACAGGCTAAACCGGAAGAACGATAGCCCACTGATAGGCGGCATAATTTCCCGAGGCTGGTAAAAACCACCTTCATTTTTTTGGGCCCCTTAGCTCTCCTTGTTATTGGCACCTAACGGCTTCCGACCAACGCTAATGTATGCGAAGCTTGGGTGGATTGTATTTTTCTCTTTTCTCAGTTTCTTTTTCAGCAACCCGTTCCCCCTTTTCCTTCTACTTGGAGCCCCTGAGGAATTTTGTGTCTCTTTTCTCTACGGAACTATTCCCCACATCCCTCCCTAATCTTTTCTAGAGGTCGTTCTCCCAATTTGTTGGGGTTTAGGGGAGAAAGATTCTGTTGAAGATCCAGGATGTCGTGGATGGGCTGATCAATCGATGTACATACGGAGTACATACATACCCAATTCTCAAATTTCAAGAGCCTCCACTTTTCCCACTTTTCCGTCCGTATTCCGAGGAAGGTTGGAGACTAGGGTACGGAGTACGAATTGAGGACCTAAAAAACTGAGCCTAGGCTCAAGAAAAAGAAAATAACATCAATGCAATAGACTCATTTCATGATGCCACCCTGTATGAAAATCTATACCCTATTACTCGACTATTCTCTCTTTACATATAAACTATTAGTGGTGTTAAATGTAAGTATGTACTTTGTATGTATGTATGTATGTACATACATACATACATACATACATACATACATACAGTACTAGTAGTACGTACCCCGTATTACCAGCATTGAATGCCAATATTATTCTAGGTACTACTATTTATTTACCTCCCAAACCGTTCAACCACGCAGTCTGAGGTTTGACTCTTCAATCGGGGTCGAGAGTCCATAACGAGTATTAGTACTATTTTACGGATCATTATAGTCATCCATCTGCTAGAGACTCTTCATCTAGCAGTAAGGTGATAAGTACCTAGAGTAATATATGACATGAGAACCGCTAAAGAAGATAGACGTATCTACTCCGTAGTCCGGACTAATTCTCCCCTCCCACGATCTGGAATTCTGGATTTTGGTAAATCAAGGTTCTGTCAGCTGACCGACTTTACATGGAAACGTACTTTAGTTAGACCTTCAAGTTAAGTACGGAGTAGTTTTTGACTATAGGATCCTAAGCAAAATGCGCCAAAATTCCTTCAGTTGCCTGCCTCACTGATAGATTTACTCCGTACATATAGAGATATATACATGCACGCTCATATAAAGCAAATCAAAGAAAACAAAAACAATGAGATATTAGTAAAATACAAACATAGGATGTTAGTAGTAGGTTTTCAATTTTACCAAACTGAGGTTCACCTCGGCTGTAGTGGATGCTTCCGCTCTGTTGGAATTCTTCTTAATACAGAGTACGGTACTTTCTCAGTGGTTAGTCCTGTGGGCACTAAAATCTGTACCTTTACCTACTGGGCCGTTTTCTTTGACTTCTAAGTTCTTTAAGTTGCTATTCTCCAACTCCACTGCGCCGCTCCTCCGCTCCTTTCATCCCGTTCTTTTTCTTTCTTTCTTTCTTGGTTTTTTTTTTAATGATCGCTGTTTAGTACTTTGTTATTACTTTTGGTTTCTGTGCTGATTTCCTTTTTGAAAACCTTCCTCTCTCTTCAGATTACCTAAATTCGCTCTCTTTTCTTATTTTCCTTTTTTCTGGCTTCTTGTTTGATTGTGGAATTCACACTGTCATTTCCCTTTCGACATAGCTAAAAAAAAAAAAAAAACATACACAAAAGTTCACCATGTTAGATCGGCTCTACACAGTGAACGTTTGATCTTTCCAATTGTACCAAGTTTGGTCATGTCGTGTCACAGGAACGGACTACGATCCCGGCTGAGGCTGTTGATACTCCATTATATCTATGCCATCTAAGTTTTCAACTCGGTGCATGAAAGATCTAATCTACCATCTATAGGGGAGGGGCCTCCTGGTCCTTGGTGAGAAGTAGCCTGCGTTGGGACACACTACCCGACATGGAGTCGAATCCATCGCCCATTCAGTCTCCCCGTGGGAAAGCAGATCACGCGCAAGACAAGGTATTCACAGCTTTACTGGAACGTAACTTCAGTTCAAATACGCAGAGCAGTACCGAGCGTAAGAATGCGACACCCGGCTTGCGACGCGCCAACACTGTGGCACAGGGAAGGAACGTGGGAGAAAAAGCAAAGGTGGGCTCGAAGACAGCAAGGGAGAAAATCACGACCTCGTTTCTACGTGTGAAGGACAGCCATGAAGTGCTCCGAAAGCGTTCCTCCAAACTACTCAACGCCCTGTCACTTCCACGTGATAACTCTGCAGGAGTGAGGGAACCGAACCATTTCACAGTTGGAAGTGTTGGCCAGAATGGAAAGATTTTCCTGAGGTAAGACCAGGTCGTAATTCGCCAGGTCCCGCACCCCGGGTATCACAGACTGAACAGGAAACTAATTAGTGCTCTCACCCATTAGGCCGATTCGTAACCCGTCCCTTAAGGAATCTCGTCCGCCGCCCTTTGCTCCATCCACCGACCAGTCTAAAGGTGAACACGTCCACTTGCGTGGATGTAATCGTGATGGATTGCACGAACCTTCGCGATGGTCCAACTCGCAGCTCTCTGAGTTGCGCCCGGAACTCATACCTGAAGAAGCTTGCAACGACGGTCAATCGATTAAAACGGAATCCACTCAATCTAGACACTATGGTTCTCTCCGTCGTCCGCGTCCGAGAGCTCGCTCTTTTTCAACGATCTCGGAGCAGGGATCAACCCTTCGTGCAGGACCCAACGGGGAATTCCGCATCTTCATTGATCGATCGGACAACCGACCAAAGTCTGCAGATGGATCTTTGCGCCCAACTCTGGGGATTTCCATTCCTCATTACAGCTTGGACTTTCCCCATTTCAATACCGAAAGAAGTACTCCTCTATATACTTCTATCTACTCGAGAACCTCGTTCTCCGAGAACTTTCTGGCCGCGCGCTTCTCGGCGGAAGCCTTGAATACTGGCCTTGTTTCTGATCTTTATTCTAGCCAGCCGGATCGGCCGTCCTTTGCCGCCTCGATGTTCTCAGGAACACCTGCCATCGAGTTATCTCGAGGCTCGAGTGTCACCGAAAAGCCAGCTCTTTACGAGCTAAAGGAGCCCATTGAACCGTCTATTTTCGAAACATTGGTCTTGGGGATGGATGATAACAGAGTAGTTCGGTATGTTCCTGGTAGCAAGGATATCAGCGCTGCTACACCGGCGCGCATTGTCGCGCAGATATCGTCCGAATCTTTCATGGATTATGAATTGGTTTCCGATTTCTTTCTTACCTTTCGATCCTACCTCTCCACCAGCACTCTCCTTGCTCTTTTGCTCGCACGATTACAATGGGCGATCAATCGCCTGCAAGACGATGGAAGGATCATCCGTATTCGCACCTTTGCAGCTCTCCGTCATTGGATCTTGAATTACTTCGTCGACGACTTTATTCCAAACTATGATCTTCGGGCTCGTTTCTCTGAAACGATTAATTATATGTATGATAAAGTCAAGACCCGAGAAGGTGGTGGGACAAGTGATCTAAAAATTCTCATCGACCTTAAAAGATGCTGGTATGGAAGATGTTCCATTTACTGGGATTTCCAGGACCAACACATCGCATATCACACCCCAGACTACCCCATTGTCCCAGGTGGTAAAGACCAGCCTGCGACAGGCTGTGCTGAGAGTCACCTTAGAATGGTCCGTACTACAAGCGGCCACGAGGGTGAACGCCGACATCGCCCACCGCATGTGCGGAACGATTCATCAGCCACGGCAAAGAGTATGCCAGCTTCAGCGGATAGTGACCGGAGTCTTCATGCAGCTTCTTGTTCGTTGCCGCCTAAATCTCCCAAACGTCTCTCTATGTCCTTTCTCGACACCAGGGGCCCTCATCCAGTACCCATTGTGCCTCTAAACCCCGTGGATCCCCTCCAGGACCCCTCTGCCCTTTCCCCAACCTTTCCAAGGCGCTTTCCTTTCGGTAACCATGCGCACAAACGGAGCGGTAGCTTCTCGGACTCTGCACGAGATGGCAGAGCGCCACTATCCTTACTCAAACTCGACGCGCAACGCCCCTATTCCCTTCAGGAAGCATTAAACCTTGGTAGTTTAATACGCGGCGAGCTATATGCCCCGGCTGAATCATATATGATTATGATGGCACCGCCTTCTCCCACTCTGCCGTCATCTTCTGGTACAGACCGAAGAAGCCAGTCAGAAGAGACGCCCAAACCTGCTGGTTCGAGTTCTGGCGTTAAAACGATTATCGGGTCGATACGCCGTGCCCTGAATAATAGGAATGTGGGCCCAAGCACCTCTCTGCGTAATACGAACGGGCCCTTCGCTCCGACCACTCGGGGGAAAACCTCAGCTCTGCCAACAAACATCGCGTTTGGCTCTGATTCTTATCGAGACAGAAAGTCGGCGACGGTGACCAAGAAGCCTATGAGAATTGATATACTCTGTAATAAATCCTTTCATTTGTATCATCGTGTTCTTGCTGAATACACTGATACACAAGGCAGTTCGGTCCAGGAGGCGGACACTCCACGGTTCAGAAAATCCTGGTTTGGATCCGGGGCAGATACTGATGAAGTGGATCATCGGGCCTCTCTGCCTGATCGAGCACGACCTGGAAGCCAATTGACAGAGGGAAGTAAATCTATTATCATCGTTGATGACACTGGCTTGGGAAATCCCGTCATGTCGGGGGCAATTGCTCTCGAACAACCTCCTGGCTTTCTGAACGGGGAGAATTCACCCACCACCCCAAAAGCTACATCTTTCTATCCTCAATCTCACAGATCAACACTTGCGGGGGATGAATACTCACTGCCAATATACTTTGATAACATGGACTCCAGATCGCTAAGCAGAGATTCCCAGTTTCTGCGTCCACCTGGCTTCTTTGCATCACAAAGGTCCAGCTCCGTAGGACGTGGATCGTCTTCATGTAAAAGAACATCGCCATCACTTCGCCTTCGCAAGTACGCTTCTTTTCAGAGCGGTATCTCTAGACAGCGTCTAGCAGCAGTTGCCGAGCCTGATATGCCGACTGTGGACCGAAGCTCTCAAGGAAGCTTTGACAGGCCGACCGGCCCGACGCTTCGCAGACGCCCTGGTGGAGATCTACGTCAAATGCGAAACGGTATTGGCAGTCCTTTGCGCTCGGATTCTGCGCCTTTTGTGTCTGGTACCACCTACCGAAGCTCTACAACTGACAGCACGGCCACTCGATTCACCGAGGCTAATTCGCGACCTCAAACTCGTTTAATTCCCCCCAACCCGCGGTTTTCACTTTTACAAACGCATTCATCACAGAATTTAAGGCGTTCATTCGAGGCGGCTATTGCGCAATTTGCACAAATCCCGGACGACGATGACGGGGGTGTTGAATCAGCATTGATGAAGCTTGAAGGTAAATGGAGAGTAGCATCCACTGATATTGCCGCCGGGCCATCCGACTCGCAGCATAACATCCAAGGCAACGCACGTGAACAAGCGTTGTTTCACCATCCTCTTAGTTACCGAAATGCTCGCAGAGGCTTGGATAATGCTGCTTACAGACATCAAACCTTTGTTAGTGAAAATTCGACGGATTCGCACTTTCGAGGGCGGACTATACCTCGCCGCCCTTATTCCGAGTCTCTTGCGGAGTCGGAAGACTCGTATAGCTCTATACCTCTCCTTGAGCGTGGACTCAGCGATGACTCAATGAAAAAGCCTACCCTAAGCCGGTCCAGTTCGCAGCAGGCTGTGCCTGGTCAAATTCAACCGAGTGATGCTTCAACCAAATACACATGGGATACGGACTCGCCGCGCCCCTCATTCGATATCGTGAAGGAAACCGACAGCATTAAAAACATTCCACGGGGGTCAACGTTCCCGGCGTCTCATCCTTTTAGTCACCGTCTCTCAGGCCTTTCTGAGGATTCAGCTGACTTAATCAATTCCCAAGAAGCCACCGAACAACGGCTTTCGCAATATACAGACAGCATAAACCGATCGTCGTTAGGAATACCACGCCATCCCCTTGCTCATCCTCCTACCCCTCCAATGACCATACAAAACCCTCGATCCGTGGTCTCTTATGCGTCTCCTTTGAACACTGCCATTTTCCAGGCCCCACCATTGACACCGGAACCATCACCTAGTAGAAATATGGAGACAGGGCAGATACGGGCCGTTGATACGCAGCATGCCTCTGGTGATGTTCTTTCCCGGTCAGAATGGGACCGTCAATGCCAGGCTCCCGAACCTCACCATGTGCCTTTCATTCTCTCTTGTGAATCTCAAACCCTTGCCCAGCAGTTAACGGTAATAGAAATGGCTGCACTGAGCGAAATCGACTGGAGGGACCTTGTTGACATGAGATGGAGCAGCGGTTCTCCCTCGTCGCTAAGCTGGGTACAGTTCCTAATGGAAGAAGAGCGCCGGGGTATTGATCTTGTGGTGGGACGATTCAACCTGATGGTGAAATGGATTCTTTCAGAAATTGTTCTCACGCGCAATATCAACGAGCGAGCTCGCACTATCACCAAGTTCATCCATACTGCTGTGCATGCACGACGCATGTGTAACTATGCTAGCATGCTCCAAATTGCCATTGCACTGTCCTCTACCGACTGCTCTCGACTCCAACAGACTTGGACTCTTGTGTCACCGGAGGATAAGGGTCTGCTGAAGGATATGGAAGTGCTCATCCAGCCAGTGCGCAATTTTCATGACCTCCGTGTCGAGATGGAAACAGCAAATGTACAAGAGGGCTGTATTCCTTTCGTTGGTACGTTTCTTCCCCTCGCCTCCTAGATGGTCTTTTAGAACGAGTATTCACTGTCAAATAGGGCTGTATGTACATGACCTTACATACAACTCCCAGAAACCGGCACGGGTTGCAGGCCATGACGGAGAGTCATTGATCAACTTCGAACGCTACCGCACGACCGCTAAGATCGTGAAAAGTCTTCTGCGCCTGATTGATGCTAGCACTAAGTATGATTTTGTTCTGGTGCCGGGTATCATCGAACGTTGTCTTTGGATTTCGTCCCTGTCAGAAGAGCAAATCCACACTCACAGCAAGCGGCTTGAGTAAATGATTCTCTGCCATCTCAACAGATCGAATCTTCCTCTATTCCACCCACCCCAAAAAAAAAAGAAAAGAAAGAAAGAAAGAAAGAGCCACATTCAATCCCATCATTAGTATACATGATATAATACCCACTGGTAATAAATACCCGGAGCCATTTGCTTTGGGCAGTTGAGATTCATTAACGACTTTTGATATTTGTGATGATGAACTGTAAACCCATGTACATTATATATTTGAATTGATCGATCTGTCTGCCTCGAGCATTTTCTGTGTGTGTGTGTGTGTGTGTGTGTGTGTTGTTTTGGGGGTGGTTTCTTTGTAGTAGTGGTTTTTGTTGACGGGTGTTGAGGTTTACTACTGATTATGAGACAGCATCATTATATAGGATAGTGATATTGGATCCAATGGATTCACAGAAAGTCCTTTGTTTTTAGTAGATAGTAGTATGATTCTGATTCCAGCTATCTATCTATATAAATCAAACACTTCCCCTTTGATTTATTTAAAACACGACGCCTGAGACAACTTATTCCGAGTGGGGGATTTACTACTATTTTTTTTTTTTTTTTTTTTTTCAAGTTATGTTTGGGAAATCACTGGGCATTCCACAACACTGGTGGCCGGCCGTATTGATCTACGTAGCCACTGGCAGTCGTCGTCGGTCAATCTCCTTGGCCGTCCACTTTGCGTCTTTCCCGAACCCATTCATTCCTTCTCCCGTCCTGAAAGAAGGAACTTCAGCAGCTATCCTCCATTGTTGTCATTCCGCTTTCTCCTCCATGGAGTTAGGTCTCTTTTTA